>JBAKBP010031829.1:0-23942 GCA_037953745.1 Lithodes maja
CTTGGTACGATCACGCATTACTTCCATATACATACACTACCTTGCTTCTCATTAGACCATTTTGTACAGATTAGGAAGGACCTGTGGGGGTCAGACTTAAATTTGATAGTTTTTGCTGTATTGGTTCCTAGAAGTCTCTCTTTAATATAAAGTCGAAAAATAGCTCGGATAAAGGTCGGTTTTCCCCAATGTTTAGGCTCGCTATCGATAACCTAGAAAAAACTCGACACCTGCATTGGCTTTTTCATGAAACGTTTTATAGTCGCCAAACTAATGGAGTGGAACAGTGGTAATCCAAATTGACCAGGCTTAATTAGATTGCATTAAGGCGGATTCACACGACCAATTTTTGTCAACATATTTTTGTGAACTCTGGTCTGACAGCCTCTGAATGTCAGTGTTAATAACATTCAACCAACTATTATACTTGATTATACATACATACACATATACATATACACACACATGTGCGTACACAAATACACACACACACACACACACATAAAACACACATCACAAAGCACCATTAATATAATGATAAGATAGATAGGAGGTCCCTGGCCATATGAGTGCCACCTACTGCAGCGTTATCTCTCTCTCTCTCTCTCTCTCTCTCTCTCTCTCTCTCTCTCTCTCTCTCTCTCTCTATACACATATATAATTATATATATATATATATATATATATATATATATATATATATATATATATATATATATATATATATATATATATTATATATATATATATATATATATATAATATATACAGTATATATATATATATATACATATATATATATATATATATATACAGAGAGAGAGAGAGAGAGAGAGAGAGAGAGAGAGAGAGAGAGAGAGACTGGGAAGGAGAGAAAGATATTATTTATCATTATATATGTATGTATGTATGTATGTATATACTCAGGCACATACCCCATAGCTGGGGGTGGCCGACTGAAGACAGAACCCGAACAGAAACAACAAAACATAAAACAAAATATAAATACATAAATGCATATATAAATCTATAAAATAAAACTGTCACACATCTAGGTCGCCCAGGAGAAGACCAAGAGACCAAGAATCACTAGGAGCCTCCAGCAACCCCCAGGTCCCTGACCTCCCGGAGAGGTTCTGGTCTCAGCAGGCAGACATGCATCGGGACCACATCACAATGCCTGCCCACATTATTTCCAGGCATGGCCCTTCACACGGGGAGCCAGGCGCCTGACGGACTATTATCTAGTCCAACTGGCGCCCAACCACGGCCTTCTATATACAAGGCCTGTGCGCTGGGCTAGTGACGTCAGCACTACGTCACACATTTGGCCCATCTGTCTGTGACCTGACCAATACCAAGGCCACCTCTGGTTGAGGTGGCCTTGGTATTGGTCAGGTCACAGACCGATGGCCTAAGTGTGTGACGTAGTGCTGACGTCACTAGCCCAGCGCACAGGCCTTATATATAAAAGGCCGTGGCCCAAACCCCTCTCCCTACGACCGCATTATCACTCATCTATTCACAAGCACTCTCCACTCATTCCCATTCACTACCACTTCTCTTGCCTGTTCTTCAGTCGGATCCAAAAAATTATAGGTTTGATTCCCGGAGGGAAGAAAGAAAACCTAATATTTAGTAGGGGCCCCGTAATCATTGACAATATGCCTATTAATATAATAGCCTCCATTCAAGCGCCCGTGGTAGCCAGTTTGAATCTACCGCCGCGGGGATGAACGGTGTACTCGTCATAAGGGTAACGCTTATTCTGTTATGGAATTGTCTTATGATTGGGTACCCGCTACGAAAAAACTTTCGTAAAAAATAAAAAGTAAAACTTTACTTAATAATTGTTATACTACAGCTTTCCATCTCGTGGATTTCTTGTAAGGACTTCCTTGACGCTGCTCTCCAAGCTGCCATACTTTCTTCACTGACATATTAAGATTAACCTCAAGACATCAAGCGAATGGGAAGGGGATGGATGGGAGGGCCCTACATCGTCAATGATTACTGGGCCCCTACTAAATATTAGGTTTTCTTTCTTCCCTCCGGGAATCAAACCTATAATTTATTAGTGGCCCCTCCATCATTGACGATATACCTGATATCTTAAGACTGGAGGGGGACATTCGTGACAATATAAAAAAACACTAACAAACTACTTTAGGTAGAGACAAAGAATCCGTATAACAATTTCTAAAGCTTTTATTGCATGCATACATTAATTATAAAAATAGAAAAGAAAGCAGTGCTTTACTTCGAAGAATATCTGCTTATAGTTGGTCGGTTCTACACTTGAGATTCGTCCTATTGCTGTCTGGAGACAAATAATCAACAACTTTTAAAACATTTTATTGCTTGCATACGATGATTATAAAAGAAAAGAAAGCAGTGAGGTACTTCGTGGAAGATCTGCTTATAGTTGACCGGGTCTACTCATTGAGACCCGTCCTATCGTTGTCTGGGGACCTATTTGTATTCCCATAACAACGGCTTACCGAACAATAATTCTTTGGATTATATTTTGGCCTTAACGTAATTGTACATTTCGTAAAAGTTTGTATATTTTGTTAATACTATACAGCTGTAACTATGATAGATTATCTTTATAAATAAAATTTTGAGCTATTGAGCCAGCTCGCTTTGTTAAGTATCACAGCTTGTGACCTTATTACAATACCCGGCGGAGCGGCTCAGGGTTTATGCTTTTCCACATTCCCCCCACCTCTTTTTTCCACCTCAAAATAAGAAATTAATTAGTAATAGCATACTACTAGACCCGCCGCTGTAATGCTACATAGGTTAATTGTGGAATATCCCAAACCACCGACAGGTCTCGCGTCCAGAAAGTATGAAAGGAAGCCCACAAGTTCGTGTTAGCTATGCCGTCTATTGAAACAATTTTGGAAAAAGTAAGAGAGACGTTGTACTTTCTTATATTATGGGATTTTACCCATCATGCCGGGGATACTGCCCCTAAAAAACAATTTACGAGAAAAGAAGTCAATGTTTTCTTCTTATGACGCGAGCTCTGTTTGGATGGTCCATAGGACGCCTGGTTGTTGAGGTTGTGTTGTCCTCATGACTAACTTGGACATGTAGTGGGCATAAGGAAGTGATATGTGTAAGTCTACGTTTTGGGCCGGGACTGACAGTTCTACTAACCCTTACTACAATATTCTTTTTGTAATACCAAAAGGAGAATCGGAGCGATTTGTATCTAGTCGGTCAGTTTCCCCTTCCTGAGGTAGTTAGGTTTGTACCGCATCGCCGTCAGCTCAAGTACTGTCTTCCTGTCGCTTAAGCTGTAAGGAACACAGACCTTAATAATGACTCAAAAAATCCCGGCGCATGGTTACATTTGCACTAATGTACACTCTGGCAAGGCTTAGTCTAGCGAACAGGTAGGTGTGAGCTGATGTGGTGATGGGCTACAATAGCCTGAAACATGTATACCTGTACCGTTCCTCCTCCACCTACTAGTGTGGATAGGTTAGAGTGGAAAGACCGGGAAATTATGCCTGGGGGTTTCTCATAGCAAGTGATTCTTTTTAGTGTAACTATAGACAAGCGCTTATTTCATTAACCCCTTTTAATGTACTGTATTGAAATCAAGGTTACTGAGGCATCTGAGTGCGTTGATGCCACTCTCGTGGTTTCGAACGTCCTCCAATGTAATTGGTATAGTTGTCTGATGGACATAGTAAACTGATTCAAGAGTTTTTTTTAATTTGTAATGTCTCTCCATACTATGACAGCCTTTTGGCATTTTATGTAGCGTCCGGAAGGTATACATCAGTGAGGTCTCGAGGTCTCCAGTTGCCTACTAGTGGAAGAACGGGACCGGGAGTGACCCCTGGTTCTATCATCCCCCTTCCAACTGGTGGTACCACCTTTGCGCCGGTGGGGGGTGAAGTTATCCTCAAGCGTGAATAGGTCCACTTGTGGATGGTAGAGCTCTGCAATAATTTTTTTGCGGATGTTTTGCTTAAGTTCCAGACTGCTGAAGTGCTATGTCTCCGGGACAAAATCTCGCCCTGACGTTTACTATGCCTGGGAGAGTTACGATGCGTGTCGATGAGTGCTCCGCGTTTCGGCTAGAGCAAACATTCGTTCCGACAATATATGTGACCTTCGAAACCTCACTGGCCTCCGCCTTCTAAAAGCAGTGAAACGCGTTGGCATTGACCCTTCGAACAGCTATTGCCTGTCTTAAGTCATAATAATGTGAGTTTAGTGGTCAAGTCTAACGGAGCTAGAGGTTCTCGTACCTATAACAGTTCTGTTCAAAAGGAAACCCCCAGCCTTGACCTTAGTGGTCTAGTCTGGACTGATTTACCCAGTCTATTGTCTATGAAGCATCTAAGTCTATCCATACCGTAGGTAGGGGAGGTAAACCACTTATTACTTGAGTGCCATGTTGCCTCCGTAGCACCAGTCGAATGTAAGCTGTATTTTACTTGAGGAATGGGACCTACTTTTTTTCTCTATTTTTTTTTCCCCCCGATGGCAGAGGTAGGAAAAAAGCTTGTCTTCCATGAATAATTTCTGGACTCTCAACCTGCCCAACTTTTACTTTTAATTGGGTCCAGTTGAGAGGGCCGCCCTAGGATCCTTCCCGCCTCCCCATAGAGTCAGACTGCAGACGACCGTCCATTGATTCCAACGAACACGTTACGGTCGACCACACCCTGACTGGGGGGCAACTTGTTGGTGTCCCAAGTCAGCCCTATCCACTGATGCACCCGTGAGGCAAATAAGGAGTGACTTTGGCACTACTTCCTGTTACTTAGGGTGTGAACATGGTTCCTCATTTACATACATGAATGTGCTTTACCTACTAGGTCTTGCCTTACTTGTAACATGTCCTAAACACCTTCTATAGCTATGTGTGAAATGACCATGATAGGGGCCGGAGCCCAGTTATGTTAATCTCCACTTGACCCTCAGGTGTGACAGATACTTTAAGATCCCTGGACATATTGGTTACTAAGCCTTAAGTATTAGGAATGACAAGGAGACATGGAAAGATGTGGGCGATTGACCGACAATTCCATCGACCGGCGGCCGCCGCTCTAGCATCATTGATTCCTCGAAAAGTACCTTGGGTATGCCGGCTTGAATTTATTAGCTGATGGTAAAAAACGTTTGTAACTACCTCCGGGGGGGGGGATAATTGGGTCGGCGGTGCCCACAGGTAACCGGACGTGTCAACATTGAATGTTGGCTTGGCATGTACCACGGCCGACTAGGTTTTGCCCAGCCGTCGCCATAACTAGACGGCGAGCTCTCTGGGGAGCCGGATATGTGGAATGCCTGTCGTTCACGTCCGTCGAGGCGTAGTCCGGAGCCTACCATAGTAGTCTCTGGTGCATACCAGGGTACCTCCGACGGGGCCTACTCCCGGATCCGTATGCCTTTGTCAGGTTTTGGGAGAGGGAGAGTGGAAAGGAATCGAAGAGGTGATGTAGGTTAAGATCGGTGTCCGCCTGTCGCTGGCCGTAGTCGTATCCTACTATTTAGTATTAACAATCTCACCCTTTCACTTATACTGTGTCTGGTAGAGACTGGTTGAGCATGACTTCCACATCCCTTTTGGTTTCAGAGTTCATTGTGGATGCTGTTAACACTGGAGAGAAAATTACCCGGTAAAAAATATTCTCGGGTAAGCCTTTTACCATACAGAGTCTGAGAAGTTGTCTAGCCCAGACCGCCTCGAACAAGGCAGTCCGTATGTCCCTGATAGATATCGCCGGGTGTGGTAGTAGGAGCTGTTGGAAAACTCGAACCGCTTCACTAGCCCTTGTTTCCGTCTGTGGAGGTGTTGGCTTGGCTATGGACTGGGCTGTGTCTCTACTGAGTAAAAATATAGCAAATTTTCTGTGAGCATTATCTCGCAACAAGACTCGCATTGGAGTTCAATGGGGTCGGGAGTTATGAATGGTTCTGGAAAGTCCTTGAGTGACAACTGGGGAGCTATAAACTTATCTCTGTCACCTGTCCTATCTCTCCAGTACGGCCACCCGATCCTCCTAGCCGGCGGCGCTTGTGGCACTTTGGCGCTGCCGACTGGGAGGCTCTTCGGCAGTACTTCTTTGATTTCCCATGGAATGATTTCTGCTTCCGTGGCCGGGGACCCTCGGAGAGTGCTGAACGCATTACCGAGGTAATCCTATCGGGCATGGAAGCATACATTCCATTCTCCTTCTCTCAGACTAATGCTAAAAAATCTTGGTTTACTCACGCCTGTTCTACTGCTGTCCGCAATAAGGAGGAAGCATTCAAACGGTACCGACGCCTTAAAACTCAAGACTCTCATTCTTCCTATGTTTCTGCCCGGAATCAAGCCAAATCTGTTCTTCGACTTGCCAAACACTCTTTCATCAATAATAAATGCACTGAACTATCCAACTCTAGCTCTTCCCAAGCTTTCTGGCATCTAGCCAAAAACCTCTCCAACAATTTCTCTTCCTCGTCTTTCCCTCCCCTTTCCCACTCTGATGGCACAACCATCACTTCTTCCTCTGACAAAGCTAAACTCTTCGCTCAAACTTTTGCTAGAAACTCCACCTTGGATGATTCCGGTGCTATTCCTCCCTCTCCGCCCTCCTCTCTCTTACTTATGCCTAATATCCTAATCTCTTCTAAAGATGTACTTTCTACCCTCTCTGGGCTTAACACTAATAAGGCGTACGGTCCGGACGGTGTTCCTCCTGTTGTTCTCAAAAACTGTGCTTCCGTGCTGACTCCCTGCCTAGGCAAACTCTTTCGTCTCTGTCTATCCTCTAACGTCTTCCCTTCATGCTGGAAGTTTGCTCACATTCAACCTGTCCCAAAGAAGGGTGACCGCTCTCAAACCTCCAACTATAGTCCAATTGCTCTCATCTCTTGTCTTTCTAAAGTTTTTGAAACTATTCTTGCTTTCAAATTTCTTAAGCATTTCTCTTCTCATAATCTGCTCTCAGATCGCCAGTATGGCTTCCTTAAGGGTCGCTCTACTGGTGATCTTCTTTCATATCTTACTAACTCTTGGTCATCCTCCTTTCGGGACTTCGGTGAGACTTTTTCTATTGCACTAGACATATCGAAAGCCTTCGATAGAGTCTGGCATAAATCTTTAATTTCTAAACTACCCTCCTTCGGTTTCTATCCCTCCATCTGTGCCTTTGTCTCTAATTTCCTTTCCGGCCGTTCCATAGCCACGGTTGTGGATGGCCATTGTTCACTTCCTCACCCTATAAACTCCAGTGTTCCTCAGGGCTCTGTCCTATCTCCTATTCTCTTTCTAATTTTTATAAATGATCTCCTTAACTGTACCTTGATTCCCATCCATTCATATGCAGACGACTCAACCTTACACTACTCCATTAGTTTTTCAGAACGCCCCAGCCAGCAATTCCTCAACGACAAACGTAATGAAGCCATAGAACTCTTAAATTCTGATCTAAATACTATTTCCAATTGGGGCAGAGAAAACCTTGTTAACTTTAATGCTTCCAAAACCCAATTTCTCCATCTATCTACCCGTCAGGATCTCCCAGCGGACTATCCCTTATTCTTCAACAATACAAAAATCAACCCTTCATCTTCTCTCAATATTCTTGGTGTCTCTTTTTCTTCTGCTCTCATTTGGAAGGACCATATTACCAGTCTTGCTAAGGCAGCCTCCTAGAAGCTCGGTGTGCTCAACCGCCTTAGGGGGTTCTTTTCTCCTGCACAGCTTCTTGCTCTGTACAGGGGCATAGTGCGCCCTTGTATTGAGTATTGTTCACATGTCTGGGGAGGTTCCTCTCACACCGCTCTCCTAGAAAAAGTTGAAAGGAAGGCCTTTCGTTTCATTAACTCCCGTCCACTCACCAACTCTCTGCAGTCTCTCTCTCTCCGCCGCAATGTTGCATCTCTCTCGCTATTCTATCGCTACTATAATAATCAGTGTTCCTCAGAGCTATCCCAGTGCATACCACCTCCTTTACGTAGGGCACGTGGTACCCGTCTTGCAACTCAATCCCACCCCTACTCTGTGCAACTCTCCAACCCAAGAGTGAAACGTTACTCTCAAACTTTCTTCTACTCAACAGCTGAGCTCTGGAACTCTCTCCCAGAATCAGTCTTTCCCTCTTCCTATGACTTAAATTGCTTCAAACTCCGTGTGTCCAGGCATTTTGGCTCGAACGTCCCTTGATTTTGGCCCTGTCACTCTTTCAACTATGGGGGAGGCACTCGCTATAGGCAGTAATGCCTTCTGCCTCCCTCAATCACATAGAAAAAAAAAAATAAAAAAAAAATAAGGAACTTAAAAATAGACAAGGGAACACCTTCCGGTTGCGGATTTAGCAAATCAAACTCTAGTTGGCTAGGTGGGGGAATAGTGAGGGAAGGTTGGGACGTTAAGGCAATAGCAAATTGTTGAGCCTCCTGACCCCAGTCCACCCATGGCCCGTGCCCGACCTCCCCCAGGTTTATTTCCCGCTGTTCCGCCGGAAAGGTAGCCGGAGTTGTAATCATCTCCGTTTCGTTTCTCCTCAAGGAGTCATATCAGTGAACGCCGTAAGGCCGGGAACAGTCAGGACACACTAGATCCCCTGGGGAAGGCGGGGCAAGTTGGTCTGGTACATAAACAAAATAATGATAATTTGTAATGTTGGGAATAGCCCTAATCTGTACTTTAACAACCTTACCTTGGGCGTCTTTTGCCCGCAAGTCATTATTCTTATTAATTTCTATTGTCCACTCCTGCGGTACTGGGATCTCTCCCTTGATTGATCTGTGCTCCTCCCCTGATGCCGTAGGACCTATTGACCACCAGAGTCCATCCGGCTCTTGCTGGGGTGGGAGCGTGTCTGTTGTCTGATGCTGTTTACCAATGGAATGAACAAGTGGTTTAGAGCAAAGAGAAGCAGAGTTTCCTGGAGGGGACCCCAGACTGGTTTCCGCCGGGGAATAAGACTTTATTTTAGACTTAGGATTGACGGTGTTAGGTTGTGAGTTAAATTTAGACGGCTCTGAGGCCGAAACAATAGAAGGGGCCGAAAGAACACTAACTTTAGCTGGTGACAGGGGACATACAAGTACACTTGATTGAGTTGCTGTGTTAATCAAGGGGATTGGTGGCAGTGGTCGAACGTTAATATCGTCCGAGGTAAGAGGAGGTGCAGAGGCAATCTGGAGAGACCCCACTACCGCTGGGCGAGACCTTTTAAATATTGCGCATTGCTGTAATACTCTTTGTAATAACTCATCCAAATGCTTCGCCGTGACACATTGACTACTGGGTCTTTTAAGAGATTTGGTTCTTACCTTTTCTACTGTCCCACTACTCCCTACTTGCGTAGTTGGACCTGGTACTGTCATTGACTGGTCCACTACCTGATGCGTTAAGGGATACTCACATTCCCTTTTACCTTGAGGTACCGGAGGCGGGCAAGTTGCTGCCTCTGGTGTTCTGCGCCTGTCATTTAATATTGTATCAAGTTTACTTGGCGCTAAGATGTTTCTCTTACTGGGAGTACTGGAGGTTAGAGTACTCACTGGAGAGTCAGGGTAACTAGACCTGGAAGGAGGTGACTTGTTTCCTCCTTGAGAACTTAAACTGGGTGTTAGTACACCCGCCGCTACCGTGCGGTGTTGCCGAAGAGCCATGGCTGTAGGAACTGAAATTTCTTCCTTGTGACAAGGCAAAATAAATTTAGAGAGCATTAGTTTGGAGCCTTTTAGAGTTACTCTTGCTTTAGGCCTCACTCTGGTATTTGTCCTACTACCTCCGGTATCTGCCCCGAGGTGACTGGGAAAAAACTCCGGCGACTCCGAGGCAGAAACCGATGGGCTTGATTGTGACTTAGACTTACAACCTTGTGGTTTAATGTCGGTCGGACTGGCGTGAATCTCCGCCGTAGTCAGTATCTGCGTGGGGAACTCAAACTTCTGCCTTTTGGGAGACAGAAGATTCCTGCTAGCAGATTGTTCACCTTGTAGCCTGGCGGACTGGGACTGCGATGCCCAAGTCTTCCGGGAGTCCGGTGATGTTGAGCGAGTTTTCTTGGTATGGGGAGGGGAGTCTAACTCAGAACATTTTGGTTCCCAGAGGGGAGCTAAGGGTTCAACTGAGTGTTGGGTGTTAGCTGAGTGATGGGGATTTGACTGAGAGACTAAAGGATCATCAAAAGAATGAAGGCGAATGAGACGTAATAGTTCGGTGTTATCGCATAGAAGTTCTACGTTAGCCACTCGTTTGGCATGAGAGGAAAATGTATTCTTAATCTCTATCAAGGCCAAAAGGCACAAAAGATCTTGTGTATTGATCCAGTCAAGGAAAAGGTTTGACCACACTGGACATTTCTGGGATGTCCAAAGGAAATTTGACCTGTTAAAGCATGTAACGCACCGAATGCAAAGTCTGTGTGCTGTTACTGGGACTAATAAGCAGGTAGGCATGGCACAAATAGTAAACTGATGCACGGCTACTGAACCCCCCTCCCCGCCGGGAACGGTTCCTTCCTCTGGTTGTGTTGCTCACGGCGTGACGAGATCTGGAAATAAACATTTCCAGGAATCAATGCTCATAAGGATAACCCGAGAGGCTTAACACATCCTGCTTGCTCCGATGCGCCGGAAACTCAGTTTGCACAACCAACTGGTATTCCATCGCATCCGAGTACAAAAAAACGTGGGAAACCCCACCCCTTTTCTGGGGTTGCCACGGGTTGACTGCTTACCTGTGACATGAGTCACTGACCCTCAATTAACCGACTTTTCTTATCCGAGCGGCTATTTGGACTAGCTGGATAGAAAAAGAGACCACGAACTGTGCCGCTGAGCGTACGAAGTGAGTGGATTGTAAAAGGGTGAGTCAAGTCGATGTAATTGAGCTCCTTTCCGCCGGTCTAAGCATGGCCGCCGGGGAAGGAAAGTAGTAAGACACTAAACTGGGGTAGTTGGGAGCCCCTCCCGCCTTGCCCGGCGGGAGCTGTGGCCTCGTTCTCAGAAAGAGAGCCGGCGGGGAAAAACCAACTACGGAAAATCGTCTAAACCGTGAGACTGATCAACCGAACACCCACAAACACAATAGGACGTCTCCCGTCCCTCAACACATGTGACTGAGACATATATGCATGAGGGAGCCAAAAAGGGGGGACACACATATAATTGTAAACACAATAATAATAAAGTACCCCTAGCCCACTAAGGAGACCCCTACTGAGGCTGGCCACGAGGCTCGTAGAATCATCACTTGGTAGACATCTTACCCCTGAAGATCCACACACGTAGCACGAGGAGATGAGACCCCCAAGAGGGGCCCGCACGCAGACTGGGATGCTAGAAGGAACCGCACCACGTGTGGCCACCCTTAGACTAGATCGTCTGCTAAAGAATCAAAGAATGCAACTGCCTCATAGCGACGGCCTGAAGCATTAATTACTGCGAAGATAGTAGCCTCCTAACTAGTTAGAAAGAGCAATAGCTAAGGTGCAATGAAAATAAAACACAAACATGAGGCGCTGGTCCTGGAGAACTTGTAGGTGGCTGTACAAAAAAGTACCCTATTTTAACACTCCCTGCGGGCATATCAATGGGGTAGCCTGTGCTAGCTAATCTAAACCCTGTTCAATACAACTCAGATATATACAAATGAGGAAGGACTCACTAGAAGAGAGCAAACGAAGAATGTGGCGGAGCGCAGGCGACACACATCTAGTCAGGTAGCCCCCGGGGAGTAGAAGAAAGTATGGCGGCTTGGGGAGCAGCGTCAAGGAAGTCCTTACAAGAAATCCACAAGATGGAAAACTGTAGTATAACAATTATTAAGTAAAGTTTTACTTTTTATTTTTTACAAAAGTATTTTCGTAGAGGGTACCCAATCATAAGACGATACCATAAGAGAATAAGCGTTACCCTTATGACGAGTACTCCGTTCTTCCCCGCGGCGGTAAATTCAAACTGGCTACCACGGGCGCTTGAATGGAGGCTATTATAATAATAGGCATATCGTCAATGATGGAGGGGCCACTAATAAATAAATTGTTTTAGGGCCATAGGTCAGGTCACAGTGACCTTTCCCTGAGGGGTACAACAAATTATGAATATTATTTGTGTGTTTATTTCCATATATCTGCCTTCTTTGTGCTCATATCCGTGTATTTTTGTAATAGGTAGGGTTGGACCTCGAGGTACTCGCCCCTATCTATCTCACCTTGTTTCTGACTCATATATTCTCTTTGTAAGCCTTTCATCTCCCATTTGTTCAACATGCCCATACCAGCATAGCACACTTCTTTCCACTCTGGCCAACAAGGGCTCCTGTTGTCCCACTCCCCCACGCACCTCTTCATTCCTCAATCTGTCTCTACACAGATTCCTCAAGCAGCTCATCTCCATCACATCCAACCTTCTTTTCTCTTGCACATTCAGAACCCCATGTCCCAGCCCCACACATCAATGCTGGCACAACCATCCCTTGATACATTGCACTTCCACCTTTCATTTCGAGATTCTCACCCTCAACACACTTCCCACCAAACCGAAACCCTCCCTCCCCCACACACTCTCTGTACCACCTACACTCCCACACCTGCGCCCCCGCCCATCACTCCTCCTAGATATTCAAAACATTCTATCTGTTCCAGCACTTCCCCATCCAGTTGTACATTTAGATTTACCCTACCCTATTATACACCATCACTTTACTGTTATTGACATTCACCTTCAGCTTCCTCCTCCCACATACCACACCAAACTCTCTCACCACTCGCTGCAGCCTCCTCAGAATCCACCGCCAACGCTGTGCCATCAGCAAACAACATCTGATTCAACTCCCAATCACCATCACTTCCTCTTACCAAACCCAATCCTCCACCCACAGATCTAATTTTTACCTCCTTCACCACACCATCTATATATACATTAAACTACCACGGACCTGTCACAGGCATACATTCACCTCAAAACATTCATTCAACTTACCCCCCACTCTAACCCATGCTCTGTTCTCTTCTTTATAGTGCTAAATATTGCTCTGTGTAATATTATTATAATACAATTCATATATATCTCTATGGGACTAGAACATTTAGTAATCGAAATACGGAAAGTTAACCTGTAGGGTGTCGTGGCTATAATCTCGAATATATTGGTATGAAAAATATATTTAAAGCGTCCATATTAATCTATCTACTGTATATAAAGGTATATTGATGGTAATTAACTCATCTTATAACAGTTAGAGAAGTAAATCACTATCAATGTACCCAATGATCATATATTTATTAGTGGCCCTTCCATCATTGACGAACATGCCTATTACATAAGGCATCCTCTTCAAACACTAATCCGCCGTAGTTTGAATCTACCGCGCAGAGCATTTAAAATCTGAGGAGCCTTTATCATGAGTGCACGCGACTTCACTCATGGCTTCAGTCATTATGAATTGGGTTCTCACTACGAAAAAACTTTGTAAAAAATAAAAAACAAAAACAAAAATAAGAATAACTATCCAATAAGCTTTCCATCATATCGTAGATGTACTTGTGTGGATCTTTGACCAGACGCTGATTCAGGCGTCATTCTTCCTTCTCTGCTCTGCGGTCAGCCGGCCCGGACGTGTTTCTCCACGATCCGCTGGTTCTGCATTTGCTGCGTCCCTAGTGAGTTTTTTCTCATTTGTTTACTCCGGGATGCATCGAGTAAGGTTAGGATATGCGTAGCAGGAGTGTCCTGGGCTGGTTGCCCGCAGTGCAGTGTATTTTGGGTCGTGTGTTTGGGGCATCTATTTCGGATGTACCCTCGTGGTCCGGTTGTGGACAGGTGAACTTTTTCACAGTTAGCTAGCTTTGTGATGCAGGCGGCTTTCATTACGCGTTATTGCTTCCTTTTATCTTTCTGATGAGGTAGCGTATTTTTGATGATGTTCCCAGCGTATTTTTCTTCACTTAGTGAAGTTTTTTCTGGGTCCCGAGTCAGTTCTTCCCTTTGCCGGAAGTATTTGCTACAGTGGTGTGTTGGCGGTGGTCCCTGTTGTGATATAATTCAGTGCTTTTTGTTTATATTCCGACTTGTTATTGTTATCCCTCTGCCTAGGCCTAGCCAGCCTCTCGTAGCTTTACCACATATACAAGTGTTATTGATTTATTTTCTAAATATGTACTACTGAGTGATGTGTGTCCTGGTTTAGTTGTGTATTGGCTACTTCCACGGACTATTTATGTGTCCTGGGTTAGTTGAGTATTGGCTAATTCCACGGACTATGTTGGGCCCGGCGTTAGTTGTGTTTTGGCTACGCCTCGGTCCTGTGTTGTGTTCAGATGGTATCTGGACGGGGTGGGTTATTTCCGGCGGGTTTTTCTCGGTTACACCATGAAAATACCCGACTGGTTGCCGAGTTTTGGCCATGCGTGGTTTAAAAACAGGCTTGTTTCCCCGGCGAGTGGGTGTCTGTGGCTCCCCAGGACGGCGTCTCTGGGGTGCCTGTTTCAGGCTCCTTCTGATTCCCGGCGGGTTGGCTGTACCTTTCTAACAGTGTTCATACGGACACATGTTGTTTGTAGTTTTTTCGGTTTTGCAAAGCCAATATATAACTATGCTGTTGTTGTATTTCCTCCCCGGCGATCTTTTACAAAGATGTGGGGTTCGGAACAATTCGGAACAATTAAACTTTAAATCACCCGGCGGGTGCAACCTGGTAGGGTGGGATGACCGAATTTGCAAAATTCAGTTTAGTTGACCAGACAATTGAGGGATGCTTTGTGTATCGCCTCCTTCAACATACGGCAATTTAAGGCACAATTGGGGTTAACGTTTTTTAAACTAATATTCACACCCGGCGGGTGCTCCCTGGAAGGGTGGGAATAACGAATTTACAATTCAGTTAGTTAACCAGACAATTGAGGGATAATTTTTGTATCGCCGCCTTCAACATACGGCGATCTAAAAAGATACTTCGGGAGAAGTTAGATCTCGTATATTTGTCAGGCTTCCCAGTTTTTTATCTACGAGATAATTCGGGGGCCGGCGTCTTTTTTAGTTTTTTTTTTCTCCAAAATTGAATCTTGAAACAAACACCACCGGAAAGACTTAATCAGTTATAAACGCCAGGCTGGTCTTTATATATTATGTCAGAGGGTATTCATAAATCTTTTGGACAAATTAAGATATTCAAAATCTTTTTACTTAGGAAACCCCACCGCGTAGCAAGCTGTAGTCGTTGAGTATTACGTCTCATTACCCGGCGGGTTATTTAACACTTGTGTGCGAACATGTTTGGGTTAACCTTATGAGCATTAATTCCTGGAAATTTTCTTATTTTCCAGAGTTGGGTCCCGGCGGGTCTATGCAGAACCTGGAGTAAGTATCCCACCAGTCTCTGTCATGGCTACCTTTGCCCCGGTTTTTGCTTTATGCATTACGCCCTCCTGTTCAGGTATCCCTATTTTTGCGCACTCCCTTTGTATAAAATGTGTTAAACTGTCTCGTTTGGTGTGGGTTACCTTTCCGCCGTTTTTTATCGTTGCTCCGAGAACACCGTTTTTGTTTACCGAGTTTTAGTCAGGATGGCTCAAAATAGGTAAGTTACCCCGACGAGTTTGGTCGCTTGAGGGCTCATAAGAAGCTGCGTTTTCTGTGGTCGAGCCTGGGATCAGGCTTCCTGTGTTATTCATTGCTTTATGCATTACGCCCTCCTGTAATGTATAGTTTAGTGTGGGTTACTTTTCTGGCGTTTTTCTCATTGCTCCGAGAACACCGTTTTTGTTTACCGAGTTTTAGTCAGGATGACTAAAATAGGTAAGTTACCCCGACGAGTTTGGTCGCTTGAGGGCTCATCAGAAACTGCGTTTTCTAGGGTCGAGCCTGGGATCAGGCTTCCTGGTTTATTCCCGTCGAGGGGGGCTCCACACAGTTTTCTAGGTGATCAGGCTGACACCTGTTGGACTTGGTTTTCTCTGCTTTTCAAAGGCATTGAAACAATGCTGTCTGTTTGTTTGGTCTTTACCTCCCGGCGACCTTTTTACAAAGAGGTCTGGGGCAGGTATAATTGGTTTGACATTGCATATAAAACCCGGCGGTTGTGCCTTTGGGTGGTTATATTAACGGATTTGCGATTCGAGTTAATTTGCCAAACAATTGATTGATACAATAGGGTATCACGGCCTTCAAGACGGCGATCTATGAGGGCTTCTGGGAGAAGCCGGATTAGAGATTAAGATAGGCTTAGACTTTTTATGGGATAAAAAGATGCCTGAATCTTACTAGTGTCTCAAGTGTAAAGGGATACTTGAAAGACTTCATCTTTAATAAAGATATGCTTCATTTTTATGAGGATTAAGAAGTTATTCTTAATTCTTTTGGACAGGTGAAAGATATGCTGAAATCTTTAATAAACCATTGAAACAATGCCGTTTGTTTGTTTAGTCTTTCCCTCCCGGCGACCTTTTTACAAAGAGGTCTGGGGCAGGTACAATTGGTTTGACATTGCATATAAAACCCGGCGGTTGTACCTTTGGGTGGTTCTATTGACTGATTTGCAATCCGCGATCTTTGTATTTCCTCCCCGGCGATCTTTTACAACGAAGTGGGGTTAGGAACATTTGGGGTTAACTTTTAAACTTTAAATCACCCGGCGGGTGCAACCTGGAAGGGTGGGATGTCCGAATTTGCAAAATTCAGTTTAGTTGACCAGACAATTGAGGGATGCATTGTGTATCGCCTCCTTCAACATACGGCGCTTTAGGGCACAATTGGGGTTAACGTTTTTAAAAAAACTAATATTCACACCCTGCGGGTGCTCCTTGGAGGAATGGGAATAACAAATTTACGATTCAGTTAGTTAACCAGACAATTGAGGGATACGTTTTGTATCGCCGCCTTCAACATACGGCGATCTAAAAAGATACTTCGGGAGAAGTTAGTTCTCGTATATTTGTCAGGCTTCCCAGTTTTTGATCTACGAGATAATTCGGTGACCGGCGTCTTTTTTAGGGGAGTTTTTTCCAAAATTGAATCTTGAAACAAACACCACCGGAAAGACTTCATCAGTTATAAACGCCATGCTGGTCTTTATATATTATGTCAGAGGGTATTCATAAATCTTTTGGACAAATTAAGATATTCTGAAATCTTTTACTTAGGAAACCCCACCGCGTAGCGAGCTGTCGTCGTTGAGTATTACGTCTCGTTACCCGGCGGGTTATTTAACACTTGTGTGCGAACATGTTTGGGTTAACCTTATGAGCATTAATTCCTGGAAATTTTCTTTTTTTCCAGAGCTGGGTCCCGGCGGGTCTATGCAGAACCTGGAGTAATTATCCCACCAGTCTCTGTCATGGCTACCTTTGCCCCGGTTTTTGTTTTATGCATTACGCCCTCCTGTTCAGGTATCCCTATTTTTGCGCACACACTTTGTATGAAATGTGTTAAAATGTCTCGTTTGGTGTAGGTTACCTTTCCGGCGTTTTTTCTCGTTGCTCCGAGAACACCGTTTTTGTTTACCGAGTTTTAGTCAGGATGACTCAAAATAGGTAAGTTACCCCGACGAGTTTGGTCGCTTGAGGGCTCATAAGAAACTGCGTTTTCTGTGGTCGAGCCTGGGAGCAGGCTTCCTGTGTTATTCATTGCTTTATGCATTACGCCCTCCTGTAATATATAGTTTAGTGTGGGTTACCTTTCCGGCGTTTTTCTCGTTGCTCCGAGAACACCGTTTTTGTTTACCGAGTTTTAGTCAGGATGGCTAAAATAGGTAAGTTACCCCGACGAGTTTGGTCGCTTGAGGGCTCATCAGAAACTGCGTTTTCTATGGTCGAGCCTGGGATCAGGCTTCCTGAGTTATTCCCGTCGAGGGGGGCTCCACTCAGTTTTCTAGGTGATCAGGCTGACACCTGTTGGCCTTGGTTTTCTCTGCTTTTCAAAGCCATTGAAACAATGCTGTCTGTTTGTTTGGTCTTTACCTCCTGGCGACCTTGTTACAAAGAGGTCTGGGGCAGGTATAATTGGTTTGACATTAATAATAATAATATTAATAATAATAATAATAATATTTATTCAGTTAGCAATTTACAGAGTTGGTACCACATAGTATGTTATAAATATGACATGTACCAGCCTTGCACAATTCCAACTAAGGATAGCCCAGTAAGGCCGTTAGGCATATTTCCATTGGGGTCCTTGTATATAAAACCCGGCGGTTGTACCTTCGGGTGGTTATATTAACGGATTTGCGATTCGAGATAATTTGCCAAACAATTGATTGATACAATAGGGTATCACGGCCTTCAAGACGGCGATCTATGAGGGCTTCTGGGAGAAGCCGGATTAGAGATTAAGATAAGCTTAGACTTTTTATGGGATAAAAAGATGCCTGAATCTTACTAGTGTTTCAAGTGTAAAGGGTTACTTGAAAGACTTCATCTTTAATAAAGATATGCTTAATCTTTATGAGGATTAAGAAGTTATGCTTAATTCTTTTGGGCTGATAAAAGATATGCTGAAATCATTAATAAGCCATTGAAACAATGCCGTTTGTTTGTTTAGTCTTTCCCTCCCGGCGACCTTTTTACAAAGAGGTCTGGGGCAGGTACAATTGGTTTGACATTGCATATAAAACCCGGTGGTTGTACCTTTGGGTGGTTATATTAACTGATTTGCAATTCGCGATAATTTGCCAAACAATTGATTGATACAATAGGGTATCACGGCCTTCAAGACGGCGATCTATGAGGGCTTCTGGGTTACGCCCGATTAGAGATTAAGATAGGCTTAGACTTTTTATGGGATAAAAAGATGCCGGAATCTTACTAGTGTTTCAAGTGTAAAGGGATACTTGAAAGACTTTATCTTTAATAAAGATATGCTTCATCTTTATGAGGATTCAGAAGATATGCTTAAATCTTCTGGACAGGTAAAGATATGCTGAAATCTTTAATATGATACTAAAGGACAACGAAAAGTAGTGGTGGAGTGCTACGGTTCGTTGACCGGCAGTTTTGAGGCACATATTTTGTACCGTTTTTTGGGTGTAACCCTATGAGCATTAATCCCCGGAAAATTCTCTTTCCAGGGCGGATTACCGGTGTTGCACCAGGTGACCAGGTAGTTCCCGGGGGTGGGGTAGTTTTCACCCAGTCTCTGTCGTGTCGGCACTTGAACCTCTCATGGCTGTATGTTCAACGCCGTTAAGCTCAGGTAGCCCTATCTTATTTTTATTTGTTAATGAAATAATTTAATAGCTGAATCATAATAAACATATATATTTTCTATGATTATATTATGATAATATTGTGTTTATTTATAGTAATTTATTTTAATACAATTAAATATAAATTAAATTAATTAGTATACTTTATGATTTTGCTCACCAGCTCTGCTTTCAATGTGTTAATGAGCTATGGGAGCTTTTAATTATCATAAACCTTTACGGGACTCGGATGAGGGCTCCCCGTTCAGGGAGTATACCGAGCTCGCAAGCGAGGGACAGCCACAACCAAGGTGTATGGCGATACTCAAAGTCGTACCTCACCCGCCGGACGATAACGCCGGCGGGCGGACCTGACGCTCTGATGACGGACGAGAACAGGTTGAGTTCCATTTCTCTCTTTTCCGCCGCCAGACGCGTCTCTAATGTGCCACGTAGTCAACAAACTACAGGATTAGCGAGGCGTAGTCTCGCTAATCGCGCCCCTGTGGCCGGCGCAGTGTGGTACCGGCATTTGAACACGTGGTGCCCACACCCAGTGACCCTCCTGGTCGGGTTGTTCCACTTAGAACACTGGCAACCTAGAAACCTCGCGGACTTGTTCATTTTGGACATTCAGGAGGCCAAGTGGCTAGCACCTTATGGTAGCGACGTGACCAAGATATTCACGAATCAATATACCCAGTCTACAAAGCGACAGTTTCAATCGCATTGGAAAGCTTTTACGTCTCGGATTCTTAGAACAAAACAAACTGTGCCCTCGGTGGCGTTGGTTGTTTATTATTTAATTTATCTGTTCATGCAGAAACATTTATCTGAAAGTGATTTATGTGGGCAGGTTTTAAACTCCGCCCGCCTCCCCGTCAGCTCAGGCCTACATGGTCTCTGGACAAAGCATCGTTGTTATTCTCGTTCCCGTATGTACTGCAGATTTTACAAAAGGGCAGTATTCCTTATGGCTTTGGCTACCGGGAACAGAGTTTCTGAGCTGGCGGCGATGAGCAACGCACCTAATTGCCTCAGGTTTGATAGGCTTCATGAGTGTATTCACATTGCACCTTCCCCAGGATTCATAGCCGAGATTGAGCACAGTGAACACGTGTTTTCAGAGTTCACGGTGCCGGCGTTAAACAGGGGAAAGGTGCACCATCTTTTTTGCCCAGTGCAAGCTCTAACCAAATATTTAAGAGTGGCACCTCTAAATCACCAGGGTGCTTTATGGGTCACAAGTCCGGGTGAACGATTGATGGAGCGTACACTGGCTTCTCTCTTGGTCGAGGACTTTAAAGAGAAGCATCCCGGCGTTGTGGGTAAGACCCACGATTTACGCAAGGGGACAGCCTCTTTACGTTTCCTTAATAATCTTTCGGTGAAAGTTATTACGTCCACACAGTTGTGGGCCTCTAATCAGGAGTTTTTGCCTCGATACCTTTCAGTAGCTCTGGACAACCCTTCCTTGCCATGTATAGCTTTACGGCAGAGGGTCTAGGTGGCCCTTTTCGTCATGTTTTGTTTAATTTCAAGAAAAAGGGGGTGGGGGGGGAGGGTGCAGTCAGTGTGACATAGGACACCCTAGACCCCTCCGGAGTATGTGTTCGGAACATACGAGCTGTGATACTGGTTGTAGGCATTGTATTATAACATTTCTCTGTAGTATTCATTGCAGGAAATTGTGTTAAAAGCCAATAGTAGTGTTACGACAATTCTGTTGTAAGTAGCTTTGGCTGTGAAGCAATAGATTTTTGAGAAATCTCGGTAGTGGCAACTACGACTTTTACTTTTGCAGTAATTACTTCTGCATAAGTACACGAGTTCAGTACTTCTACGAATGTACAAGAATTCATTTATGTTTGGTTATATTTTTAGGAATATATCCACTAGTTAATGGGGTTTATATGTGCACATGTAAACTTATAAGTTTTTAGTTTTCACCACTTACTTTAAGTGGGGTGCCTTCTTAACTAGCAGATCTGTGCACAGAGTCTCAGAGTTAACCCTTTTTCAAGCAGGCTTCTTTGAAGCACGCTCCTGCTTGTACCCCCTTTTTGAAGATTTAGGCTGTATAAAGTTTATGCACCCGAATATCTCTTTTTTACAAAAGTAAGAATACTATGTGGTTGTTTGATTATCTGCTTTTCTAGAGTTATGATATGATTACGAATGACCCCCTCCAGTCTTAGAAATCAGGCATGTTCGTCAATGATGGAGGGGCCACTAATAAATTATAGGTTTGACTCCTGTAAGGAGATAAAGAAAACCTAATATTTAGTAGTGGCCCCGTAATCATTGACGACTGGGGCCCTCCCGACCATCCCCTTCCCATTCGTTGATGTATTAAGGATTTTGGTTTACTTGATATGTCAGTGAAGGAAGAATGACGCCTGAATCAGCGTCTGGTCAAAGATCCACACAAGTACATCTACGATATGATGGAAAGCTTATTGGATAGTTATTCTTATTTTTCTTTTTATTTTTTATTTTTTACGAAGTTTTTTCGTAGTGAGAACCCAATTCATAATGACTGAAGCCATGAGTGAGGTCGTGTGCGCTCATGATGAAGGCTCCTCAGATTTTAAATGCTCTGCGCGGTAGATTCAAACTACGGCGGATTAGTGTTTGAAGAGGATGCCTTATGTAATAGGCATGTTCGTCAATGATTACGGGGCCACTACTAAATATTAGGTTTTCTTTATCTCCTTACAGGAGTCAAACCTATAATATTTGTTTTCATACCCTTTTCATATACTGTATAACTAAACTTGAAGGAGAAGGAGAAAGTATTCAGTTTCATACACAAGTTGTAGCACCTATTATCTAGAGTACCATACAGGAATTTTGACAACTATAGTTGGAAACAAACCTGTATGTTTACTCTAAAAGATGGGTCCTATGAATTGTGTATGAAACAGAATACTTTCTCCAAGTTGGATTTCTCCTTTTCCTTATTATATAATAGGAAAAGAGGAAAAGGTTAGCTATTCTTATCACGCCGTGAAGCGTGGTGTAGTTGATTAAACATTGGACACTCGTCTTGACTGTCGGTAGTTCGAGCCAGGCTGAGAGTATAATATATATATATATATATACGTATATATACTGTATATATATATACTAATTCTGAGTATGAATGGCGGAATATTGTAGGTGACGAACACTACCATGCAGCCGGAACAAAGGCTATCCCGAAACTCAGTCCACCTCCCAGCTATAGCAGACGAATACGGTATATACTGTATATATATGTTGTACTTAAATTTCTAAGTTCAAGCACACTACTGAGGTGGGGGAATAATTCGACAGTTGCTAGAGTTTGTATAGTTTATTTAATAGAACGAACTCTAAATCTAACTACTAGTCCAATAGCCTACTTCCTGTTCTGGTCGAAATGAGTTCAGTACGCGAATTGAATAAGACGTTGTCCCGTGATAGATGGTACGTTGGAACCCAAGAGCTCCCGCACATACTATTCGGATGCCCGCTATTCAGGTAATGCCTTGCTTCGACTTAGATACATCGTAGGTTACCAGACTGAATTTATAATGATCGCCGTGCCCTTCGATGTCTTCTAAGCGACCTGGGCTGCTCTGACTCAAACTATTACTAATTTCTTAATCCTAAATGCAAGTGGACAAATAATATATATTTCTATATCCGCTTCCGAAACCCCCAAATAGCTAACCTTTTCCCAGGGCGTTACGAACACCACTCTCGGCTCATACAATAACCCCTCTGAATACCAACACTGGCCCGTGGGCTGTTTAACTCTCTATAAAGGATATAATCTTTAACTCACATTTCCCTTACAACACCGAACGCGTAGTCCGTTACACATGAAAATAAAAGCTTTGTCAATACAATAGTACACCTGAATACAACACTAGCCCGTAGGCCGTTTAACTCTCTATCAAAGATATAATCTTTAACTCTTAGTTCCCTTACAACACCGAACGCGTAGTCCGTTACACATGAACATAAACTCTTTGTTAATACAATATTACACCGGAATACAACACTGGCTCATAGGCCGTTTAACTCTCTTTTAAGGATATAATCTTTAACTCTTGGTTCTCTTACAACATCGAACGCGTAGTCCGTACACATGAACATAAACTCTTTGTTAATACAATATTACACCGGAATACAACATTGCTCCCCGGACAATATTTCTGGTAGCTTCAAGAGCCGGATACGCCCTTACGTTACTTTCTATTTCAAAAGACCCAGGGGGATTCAGGCCCAATCTTAAAGGTCACTCAACTGAGCTAGGAGGTAGCAAGACTAATCATGAAGTTCCTTTATCGATAATAAAGTGACATTAAACATATTCGGACTAGTGTCCCTTCAATATTATTCGGACGTGTGTCCTTGCAATATAATTTCGGACGTGTGTCCTTACAATATAATCCGGACGTGTGTCCTTGCAATATAATTTCGGACGTGTGTCCTTACAATATAATCCGGACGTGTGTCCTTACAATATAATCCGGACGTGTGTCCTTACAATATAATCCGGACGTGTGGCCTTACAATATAATCCGGACGTGTGGCCTTACAATATAATCCGGACGTGTGGCCTTACAATATAATCCGGACGTGTGGCCTTACAATATAATCCGGACGTGTGGCCTTACAATATAATTCCTATAACCCTAGCTGAAGCTCATCTCTAAAACAACTATTCACTATTTTCCCCTGAACCCAATAGTTGTTATTTAATCTCTGTCCCTCTTATGTTAATTAAAGAACTTACTATAAGATCCTAAAT
>JBAKBP010031830.1:0-23941 GCA_037953745.1 Lithodes maja
GTTCATTAATTTATTCAAGGGCACTGGGGTTTGTGATGGAGGATTAATGTTAAAAACGGGGGGGGGGGGTTGTTCCTTAATTATGACGTACTCTTGGTATTAAGCTATTATAGTAATCATTATGTTGGTGTGTATTAGCAAAACTATCCCTGCTTAAACATATGCTTAAAATTGTCTTGAAGTACAGTCGCGCTAATAAGTCATGTCTCGGCACCAAGTATATTTCGATCAATAATTGGTATCAGCAATGTCTAAACCTTGATTTATTATTTTCGAGTGAGATATATGACCCTCCCTTTTCAACATCTGACAGAAATTAAATACAGCACAGAGCAAGCCAAACGTAATGACAGGTGGGGACATGACTTATTAGCGCGACTGTACAAGATTAATTTTGCTAATATGTATTATATTTGTCCGGAGTGTGTAGTCATTTAGTTGCATGTAATATACTATGTAATATCATGAAAAGTGTCAGATTCCATGTTTGGTCGCGTTTCTTCACCAAATATGTGAAACGACAACTAGGCCTGCATGGCACATCAATATATCCGTCCATAATACTTCATTTGTCCAGCTATCTTCATATTGCTTTAAAATAGGTGGCCTCAACACACACACGCACACGCACACACACGCACGCACACACACACACACACACACACACACACAACTAGAGTAAATACAACTAGAGTAAGTACACAGCACCTTCCTAACCAAACACACACACACACATGCAGTTCTCATACATAAATTATACATACATTACAAAAACAAGAGGCAGATGATGATGATGATGATGATGATGATGATGATGATGTGATGGTGATGATGATAATGATGATGATGATGATGGTGGTGATGATAATAATGATGATGATGATGATGATTATGATAATGATGATAATAATGATGATGATGAAAATGATGATAATAATAATAATAATGATAATGATGATAATAATAATAATGATGATAATGATGATAGCACACCACGGGGTCGAAGTCAATGATGCCAGGTGCATACGTGACAACAATAAGCCCGCTCACTATCACCCTTATATCGGCGTGGCACGGTATACACATCAAGGTCAGGAGTAACGCCCCATTAAACAAGAGGACATTAAGGGGAGAGGGGTAGTTTTTCTATACCCCTTTCTCCCTCATGCTTAGCCCCATTAGTTTTCAGATTTTAAGATGTTCGGCCCATTAGTTTGGCGATTTAAAAACCTTTCACCCCGTTTCATTGTCAATTTTAAGACTTTTCGTACCATTAAGGGGTCGATTTTTTCCTGGCGAGCGATAGCGAGTAAGACATTTCAAGAGGAACCGGCCTTCGGCCGGGCCATGTACAAATGTATCTTGAAGGGGGGTCTACGTTTTTTGTTCTAAGCTTGATGGAGGTCTAGCGAGGAAACTAAGAAAAAAAAAAAAAAAAAAAAAAAATATATATATATATATATATATATATATATATATAACTATAAATAATGATATAGATAAGCCCCAACTCTACCTAACTCACAATGCTCTTGCTTTCCTTCACACTCATCCTAATAATTTCACTGTTATACACTTCCTCCCAATGTCTCACTCCATGGCACTCTCACTCGACCTGCTTGCTATCTGCCACCCTCTCCTTCACTCTGGAACAGCCAATTACAAGATCTCGTATAAAGGAGTTTTTACCACATTTGCAGATCTATATATATTTATGTATTGGTGTGTGTATGTGTGTGTCTGTGTGTGTGTGTGTGTGTGTGTGTGTGTGTGTGTGTGTGTGTGTGTGTGTGTGTTTTTTTTTTTTTTTTTTTTTTTTTTTTTTTCACCCAGCGCTAATGGACTCTATAAATAAGGTATAGAGGGACGGGACTCAGACGTGATCAGCCTTGTGGAGTGGGGGTTCGAGCCCCGTAGAGAAGGCTTGAACTCTACTTTATAGGGTCAGAGCAAGTTTTTCGCTCGACACCTTATTAACGTCAGGAACCTGTAGTGCCCATTGATTCGCTTCTCCTTTGTGATACTGTATAAATAAATAAAAAGAGAGAGAGAGAGAGAGAGAGAGAGAGAGAGAGAGAGAGAGAGAGAGAGAGAGAGCGAGAGCGAGAGAGAGAGCGAGCGAGAGCGAGAGCGAGAGAGAGAGAGAGAGAGGGGGAGGGGGGGGGGGTGATTATAATGAAGGTCAGTACCCCGCTATATACACCCTGGTGGCACACTCACTATATATCACCCAGTGCCCCCCAGGGTTATGGTGGCACTGGCATTGACAAGGGGGCCACCACCTTCCTCACGATATAATAGGTAGTCAAGGGTTAAGGGGAGGTTTTTAGTTTGGTCCCTAGACATCCATCAAGCTTAAGATTACACCCCCTTGAGCCCCTTTCAAGATAAATGTGTACATTTTTCGGTAGAAAAATGTCCCGGCTGAAAGCCGATTCCTCTTAAATTACAGGCTCGCTATCGCTCGCCAGGATAAAATAGACACCTAAATGGCACGAAAGGTCTTAAATTTGACAGAAATGGGTCGAAAGTTCTTAAAATCGTCAAAATAATGGGGCGAACGTTTTAAAATCTCAAAAGCAATGAGGCTAAACATGAGGGAGAAAGGGATCCAGAAAAAAATCCCTCAAGTGGAGATCTCCCCTTAAGTCAATGGTTCCATGCTGAAATGTGTGAGTTTAACCCTTTCAAGCTCCAATACGCGTTTCCGTTCTGTTTCTGGCTACCATTAGACGATTTTATTCAGATTAGTAACGGTATATGGAAGTCAAAGGGTTGATTGAGATAGTATTTACCCTTTTAATACCCACAGATCCTTCCTAAGCTGCATAAAATCGACTAATGATATCCAAAATAAACTGCCAAAATTGCGTCAGAGCTTGAAAGGGTTAATAATGATTACGTAGACGGTGACACAATTGTTCACATTGACTAATTCCTTGAACGTGACGATAGCGCCTTGTGATGAGTGCGATTAGTTTGCTTGGGAAACAGATTAACTTGCTCATGTAGTAATGTACGGTCGCGCTAATAAGTCATGTCCCAGCTCTCATTACGTTTGGCTCGCTCTGTGCTGTTTTAATGTCTGTCAGAGGTTGAATAGGGTGGGTATGGTCGCGCTAATAAGTCATGTCCCAGCTCTCATTACGTTTGGCTCGCTCTGTGCTGTTTTAATGTCTGTCAGAGGTTGAATAGGGTGGGTATGGTCGCGCTAATAAGTCATGTCCCAGCTGTCATTACGTTTGGCTTGCTCTGTGCTGTTTTAATGTCTGTCAGAGGTTGAATAGGGTGGGTATGGTCGCGCTAATAAGTCATGTCCCAGCTGTCATTACGTTTGGCTCGCTCTGTGCTGTTTTAATGTCTGTCAGAGGTTGAATAGGGTGGGTATGGTCGCGCTAATAAGTCATGTCCCAGCTCTCATTACGTTTGGCTCGCTCTGTGCTGTTTTAATGTCTGTCAGAGGTTGAATAGGGTGGGTATGGTCGCGCTAATAAGTCATGTCCCAGCTGTCATTACGTTTGGCTTGCTCTGTGCTGTTTTAATGTCTGTCAGAGGTTGAATAGGGTGGGTATGGTCGCGCTAATAAGTCATGTCCCAGCTGTCATTACGTTTGGCTCGCTCTGTGCTGTTTTAATGTCTGTCAGAGGTTGAATAGGGTGGGTATGGTCGCGCTAATAAGTCATGTCCCAGCTGTCATTACGTTTGGCTCGCTCTGTGCTGTTTTAATGTCTGTCAGAGGTTGAATAGGGTGGGTATGGTCGCGCTAATAAGTCATGTCCCAGCTGTCATTACGTTTGGCTCGCTCTGTGCTGTTTTAATGTCTGTCAGAGGTTGAATAGGGTGGGTATGGTCGCACTAATAAGTCATGTCCCAGCTGTCATTACGTTTGGCTTGCTCTGTGCTGTTTTAATGTCTGTCAGAGGTTGAATAGGGTGGGTATGATCGCGCTAATAAGTCATGTCCCAGCTCTCATTACGTTTAGCTTGCTCTGTGCTGTATTAATGTCTGTCAGAGGTTGAATAGGGTGGGTATGGTAGCGCTAATAAGTCATGTCCCAGCTGTCATTACGTTTGGCTTGCTCTGTGCTGTTTTAATGTCTGTCAGAGGTTGAATAGGGTGGGTATGGTCGCGCTAATAAGTCATGTCCCAGCTGTCATTACGTTTGGCTTGCTTTGTGCTGTATTAATGTCTGTCAGAGGTTGAATAGGGTGGGTATGGTCGCGCTAATAAGTCATGTCCCAGCTCTCATTACGTTTAGCTTGCTCTGTGCTGTATTAATGTCTGTCAGAGGTTGAATAGGGTGGGTATGGTCGCGCTAATAAGTCATGTCCCAGCTCTCATTACGTTTGGCTCGCTCTGTGCTGTTTTAATGTCTGTCAGAGGTTGAATAGGGTGGGTATGGTCGCGCTAATAAGTCATGTCCCAGCTTTCATTACGTTTGGCTCGCTCTGTGCTGTATTAATGTCTGTCAGAGGTTGAATAGGGTGGGTATGGTCGCGCTAATAAGTCATGTCCCAGCTGTCATTACGTTTGGCTCGCTCTGTGCTGTATTAATGTCTGTCAGAGGTTGAATAGGGTGGGTATGGTCGCGCTAATAAGTCATGTCCCAGCTGTCATTACGTTTGGCTTGCTCTGTGCTGTATTAATGTCTGTCAGAGGTTGAATAGGGTGGGTATGGTCGCGCTAATAAGTCATGTCCCAGCTGTCATTACGTTTGGCTTGCTCTGTGCTGTTTTAATGTCTGTCAGAGGTTGAATAGGGTGGGTATGGTCGCGCTAATAAGTCATGTCCCAGCTGTCATTACGTTTGGCTCGCTCTGTGCTGTATTAATGTCTGTCAGAGGTTGAATAGGGTGGGTATGGTCGCGCTAATAAGTCATGTCCCAGCTGTCATTACGTTTGGCTTGCTCTGTGCTGTATTAATGTCTGTCAGAGGTTGAATAGGGTGGGTATGGTCGCGCTAATAAGTCATGTCCCAGCTTTCATTACGTTTGGCTTGCTCTATGCTGTATTAATGTCTGTCAGATGTTGAATAGGGCGGGTAAGTGTAGGAACATGGTTGTATATTTCACTCGATACGAAGAAATGAAGCTTATATATTGCTGATACCAATTATTGATCGAAACATACTTGGTGCCGAGACATCACTTATTAGCGCGACTGTACACCCTATGTGGTGGATTGTGTTCTTTCATTTCATAAATCTTAGTTTGGTAAGCGTTGTTTCCACATAGAGAGTTTGGTCAATTATGTTGCCTTTATATTGTCCTTGTCCAAGTATTTGTTTGTTTAGTTTGCAAGTTATACACTTTAATTTTAATTCTAGGGTATTAACAATACATTGGTGTCAATCTATTAGTATATCTATTGTAGATTTCGCCACCTGCAAGTGGTAATTTGTATAAGGGTTGCCGACCAAGGCTTCAAGTCCCATCCATCCGGTCATACATTATTGGCACATTTATATTATTCATCACAAACTGATGAATTGTCAACCTAAGGGGAGGTTTTTAGTTTGGTCCCTAGATATCCATCAAGCTTAAGATTACACCCCCTTGAGCCCCTTTCAAGATAAATTTGTACGTTTTTCGGTAGAAAAATGTCCCGGCTGAAAGCCGGTTCCTCTTAAATAACAGGCTCACTTTCGCTCGCCAGGATAAAATCGACACCTAAATGGCACGAAAGGTCTTAAAATTGACAGAAATGGGTCGAAAGTTCTTAAAATCGTCAAAATAATGGGGCGAACGTCTTAAAATTAGAAAAGCAATGGAGCTAAACATGAGGGAGAAAGCAGTCAAGAAAAAAATCCCTCAAGTGGAGATTTCCCCTTAAGTCTACAAACAATACCTATATGTGCACACAAGCATAAAGAGGCTCCTCATAGACGATAATATAAACCTGTGTACAGTCGCGCTAATAAGTCATGTCTCGGCACCATGTATGTTTTGATCAATAATTGGTATCAGCAATATCTAAGCGCCATTTCTTCATATCGAGTGAAATATACAAACATGTTCCTACACTTACCCACCCTATTCAACATCTGACAGACATTAATACAGCACAGAGCGAGCCAAACGTAATGACAGCTGGGAACTTGACTTATTAGCGCGACCGTACCATGTTCTTCGACTCGGCCTCACTAGTTTAACCCTCTCCGACATATGACGCGATTTTGAGCCTATTAGGGATACTTTAAAACCTTTGTTACCATCAGGGGTATTTAGAAACCTTTAGTTTAGTTACTTCAACCTCTGCAGTTGTCTTTGAGTTAGCTGTGTTGAGCCTATTGGGGATACTTTAAAGCCTTTGTTACCATCAGGGGTATTTAGAAACCTTTAGTTTAGTCACTTCAACCTCTGCAGTTGTCTTTGAGTTAGCTGTGTTGAGCCTATTGGGGATACTTTAAAGCCTTTGTTACCATCAGGGGTATTTAGAAACCTTTAGTTTAGTTACTTCAACCTCTGCAGTTGTCTTTGAGTTAGCTGTGTTGAGCCTATTGGGGATACTTTAAAGCCTTTGTTACCATCAGGGGTATTTAGAAACCTTTAGTTTAGTCACTTCAACCTCTGCAGTTGTCTTTGAGTTAGCTGTGTTGAGCCTATTGGGGATACTTTAAAGCCTTTGTTACCATCAGGGGTATTTAGAAACCTTTAGTTTAGTTACTTCAACCTCTGCAGTTGTCTTTGAGTTAGCTGTGTTGAGCCTATTGGGGATACTTTAAAGCCTTTGTTACCATCAGGGGTATTTAGAAACCTTTAGTTTAGTTACTTCAACCTCTGCAGTTGTCTTTGAGTTAGCTGTGTTGAGCCTATTGGGGATACTTTAAAGCCTTTGTTACCATCAGGGGTATTTAGAAACCTTTAGTTTAGTTACTTCAACCTCTGCAGTTGTCTTTGAGTTAGCTGTGTTGAGCCTATTGGGGATACTTTAAAGCCTTTGTTACCATCAGGGGTATTTAGAAACCTTTAGTTTAGTTACTTCAACCTCTGCAGTTGTCTTTGAGTTAGCTGTGGGCAGAAAACTAATTTTGGAGAGGTAATTATAAGAGTGAGAGAACTCTATTTCTTATTGCTAATCTGGCAACCCCTGCGTCATATGTGCGTGAAAGGGTTAATGACGTACACTGTTTTATTTATATCCGTGTGACCTTGAGTCGGGGTTAGGATGAGAAGCGTAAACAAACACAGCCGAGATATTTCTATAACGTGTCTGACATTGCACCCACACACCCACACACACACACACACACAAGGGAATATAAATATGTATAGGTGCACAATACAACATGTGGGTCTCTCTCTCTATATATATAACTCCATGTTACTCATATAATAAACACACACAATATCTTCACTCATGATTAAGGGGAGATCTCCACTTGAGGGATTTTTTTTCTTGACCCCTTTCTCCCTCATGTTTAGCCCCATTGTGTTTTCTAATTTTAAGACGTTTGCCCCTTTATTTTGACTATTTTAAGAACTTTCAACCCATTTCTGTCAATTTTAAAATCTTTCGTGCCTTTTAGGTGTCGATTTTATCCTGGCGAGCGATAGCGAGCCTGTAATTTAAGAGGAACCGGCTTTCAGCCGGGACATTTTTCTTCCGAAAAATGTACAAATTTATCTTGAAAGGGGCTCAAGGGGGTGTAATCTTAAGCTTGATGGATATCCAGGGACCAAACTAAAAACCTCCCCTTAATGGTATTTGCACATTTACTCGGCCATGAAGATCAATATACAAAATATACACACACACACACTCACACACTCTCTCTCACACTCACACAAGCACAATCATACACTCATTCTCACTCACACTCTCTCTCATACTCAGTTTCTCTCTCTCTCTCTCTCTCTCTCTCTCTCTCTCTCTCTCTCTCTCTCTCTCTCTCTCTCTCTCTCTCACAGGCAGAGTCAAGGTTAATGCTGTTAGATGCCAAGTTAAACCAAGGCCCCTGATAACTCGACTGTCCTCACCTACATTCTGCCTTTCTTATCCCCAACCCCTCGTTCTCGCATTGGTTTCCTTCATCTTACTATAGTCTATTCGCTGTAAGTAGGCGAGAAATCATGACCTCTAACCTCTGTAACTCAAATATTGACCTCTCTAACCTCTGTAACTAAAATATTGACCTCTCTAACCTCTGTAACTCAAACACGACCAGAGTCATCGAGCTAATATGTCTACCATTTGGGAAGAGTCCGTCAAGGAATAGATGTGGAAATGTACAGCCAATTTGCTCTAGCCCGTTTTGAGTTACAGAGGTTAGAGGTCATTATTTCTCGCCTACTTACAGCGAATAGACTATAGCATAGGTTTAAGGGGAGATTTCCACTTGAGGGACTTTTTTCTTGACTCCTTTCTCCCTCATGTCTAGCCCCCTTGCTTTTGAGATTTTAAGACGTTTGCCCCATTAGTTTGACGATTTTAATAACTCGCCCCATTTCTGTCAATTTTAAGACCTTTCGTGCCATTTAGGTGTCGATTTTTTCCTGGCGAGCGATAGCGAGCCTGTAACTTAAGAGGAACCGGCCTTTGGCCGGGAAATTTTTCTACCGAAAAATGTACATATTTATCTTGAAAGGGGATCTAGGGGATATAATTTTAAGCTTGATGGAGGTCTAAGCAACCTAAGGGGAGGTTTTTAGTTTGGTCCCTAGATATCCTTCAAGCTTAAGATTACACCCCCTTGAGCCCCTTTCAAGATAAATTTGTAAATTTTTCGGTAGAAAAATGTCCCGGCTGAAAGCCGATCCTCTTAAATTACAGGCTCGCTATCGCTCGCCAGGATAAAATCGACACCTAAATGAACCGAAAGGTCTTAAAATTGATAGAAATGGGTTGAACATTCTTAAAATCGACAAAATAATGGGGCGAACGTCTTATAATTAGAAAAACAATGGGGCTAAACATGAGGGAGAAAGGAGTCAAGAAAAAAAAATCCCTCAAGTGGAAATCTCCCCTTAAAGACAAAACTGTTCGCAACAAGTGTCTCCCCCAAGTTGCAAAGCGTGAAAGAGAACAACCAATTTCTCTCGACTTTTCACTGTCTCGACTCGTCCTTCTAATGAGTCATACATTCATTATTATTCATCCTTCAGCGTTCCCTTGTTAGCAATGCCATTATTTTGTCCAACTCCTCGGGGCTGCCACCAATACTTAAGGGGAGGTATTTAGTTTGTTCCTTACCTTTTTTATCAAGCTTAAAATTACACCCCCTAGACCCCCTTTCAAGATAAATTTGTAAATTTTTCGGTAGAAAAATGTCCCGACTGGAGGCCGGTTGCTCTTAAATTACAGGCTCGCTATCGCTCGCCAGGAAAAAATCGACACCTTAACGGCACGAAAGGTCTTAAAATTGACAGAAATGGGGCAAAATGTCTTAAAATATCCAAACTACTAGGGCAAAGGTCTTAAAATCTCAAAAGCAATGGGGCTAAACATGAGGAAGAAGTGGGTCTAGAAAAAGGTCCCATCTCCCCTTCACACCTTTGTCCCGCTTCAAACCAGAAATAAATGTATAAAAACAGTCAAGCTTTCCTCACCCCACCTCTAAAACAGTCAAGCTTTCCTCACCCCACCTCTAAAACAGTCAAGCTTTCCTCACCCCACCTCTAAAACAGTCAAGCTTGCCTCACCCCACCTCTAAAACAGTCAAGCTTTCCTCACCCCACCTCTAAAACAGTCAAGCTTTCCTCACCCCACCTCTAAAACAGTCAAGCTTTCCTCACCCCACCTCTAAAACAGTCAAGCTTTCCTCACCCCACCTCTAAAACAGTCAAGCTTTCCTCACCCCACCTCTAAAACAGTCAAGCTTTCCTCACCCCACCTCTAAAACAGTCAAGCTTGCCTCACCCCACCTCTAAAACAGTCAAGCTTGCCTCACCCCACCTCTAAAACAGTCAAGCTTGCCTCACCCCACCTCTAAAACAGTCAAGCTTGCCTCACCCCACCTCTAAAACAGTCAAGCTTGCCTCACCCCACCTCTAAAACAGTCAAGCTTGCCTCACCCCACCTCTAAAACAGTCAAGCTTTCCTCACCCCACCTCTAAAACAGTCAAGCTTGCCTCACCCCACCTCTAAAACAGTCAAGCTTGCCTCACCACCTCTAAAACAGTCAAGCTTTCCTCACCCCACCTCTAAAACAGTCAAGCTTTCCTCACCCAACCTCTAAAACAGTCAAGCTTTCCTCACCCCACCTCTAAAACAGTCAAGCTTTCCTCACCCCACCTCTAAAACAGTCAAGCTTTCCTCACCCCACCTCTAAAACAGTCAAGCTTGCCTCACCCCACCTCTAAAACAGTCAAGCTTTCCTCACCCCACCTCTAAAACAGTCAAGCTTTCCTCACCCCACCTCTAAAACAGTCAAGCTTGCCTCACCCCACCTCTAAAACAGTCAAGCTTGCCTCACCCCACCTCTAAAACAGTCAAACTTTCCTCACCCCACCTCTAAAACAGTCAAGCTTTCCTCACCCCACCTCTAAAACAGTCAAGCTTTCCTCACCCCACCTCTAAAACAGTCAAGCTTTCCTCACCCCACCTCTAAAACGCTTGACTCTTTTTTTACAAGCACCTTAAAAACCCGAGGATAAAATAACCCTTTCTCTCATCCCCCTTGAGCAGCTGCCAAGGAGGGGTGGAGGTGTTGCCAGACAGACAGACAAGCCATGCAAATGTTGCCAGCACAGACGGAAGGAGAGAACACACACAAATACACACACACACAGACAGAAAAGCACATGTCAAAGAGAAGCAAGAGAATAACACACAGACAGACAGACAGACAGACACACACACACACACACACAGCCCGTAGCCTAGTAGGTAGAGCTCTCGTCTCACACACGAGGGGTCGGGGGTTCAATCCCCGGCCGGGCGGAGACAAATTGGGCTTGTCTCCTTTCATGTGTTAGCCTCAGTTCACCTAGCTGTAAATAGGTACCTGGAATAAGTGGACGACGTTGTGACGTCCCATCTGGGGTTGGCAAAAATGGTAAAAGGCGAGATGGGTATCATATGGTTCACCTAAGCTGATGGCTACCTAAGCCTTCGGGCGAGACGGTACCGTCTATAGTGAGAATGGTACCATACAGATCCACCCTAAGCCTTCGTTTCCGATGTCGCCAATTGGCTAAATACAGACTACACACACATCCACAGCCATTCCAACAGTACATAAAACACTTAACATGCATTTCACGCAATACATTCCCAGTTAAGGAGGCGCGATAATAATGAGCTTAGCTCGCATTGCGTGGATTCCCCTTGACGAACAAGTAACTGAGTAACTGAGTAACACAACACACACATACACACACAGACAGAAAAGCACATGTCAAAGAGAAGCAAAAGAATAACACACACAGACACACACACACACACACACACACACACACACACACACACACACACACACACACACACACCACACGCATTTGTTTTATTGTTTAGCAGATTGATTAAGGGGAGGTTTTTAGTTTGGTCCCTAGATATCCTTCAAGCTTAAGATTACACCCCCTTGGGCCCCTTTCAAGATAAATTTGTACATTTTTCGGCAGAAAAATGTCCCGGCTGAGAGCCGGTTCCTCTTAAATAACAGGCTCGCTATCGCTCGCCAGGATAAAATCGACACCTAAATGGCACGAAAGGTCTTAAAATTGACAGAAATGGGCCGAACATTCTTAAACTCGTCAAAATAATGGGGCGAACGTCTTAAAATTAGAAAAGCAATGGGGCTAAACATGAGGGAGAAAGGATTCAAGAAAAAAATCCCTCAAGTGGAAATCTCCCCTTAATGAGAGAGAGACAACAATAGTTACCTCCATTCGTGAGGTGAACATTTATTCTTAGATCTTTCACGGATCGCTTAAGGGGGGTGACCTGCTTTTTGTTATTTCTGTCCTTTTCTCTCTTTCTCTGGCTTGTATCCATTCGGCCCCATTCAGCCAACTATTTTAAGACGTTTATCCCCATCTAGGTGTCGATTTCTTCCTGGCGAGCGATAGCGAGCCAGCATTATATGAAGAAATCAGGCTTCGCCGGAGAAATGTTTCTATCGAAAAATTTACAAATTTAGACTGCTGTCAAACAAAAATAAAAAATATGCTGGCTCGCTACCGCTCACCAGTAAAAAATTGACACCTGGATGGGGGTACACGTCTTAAAACAGTAGGCTGAATGGGGCCAAATGGACACAAGCCAGAGAAAGAGAGAAAAGGACAGAAATAACAAAAAGCAGGTCACCCCCCTGAAGCCGTCTTCTATATAGCCCATACAGTTCCTCCTATCTGCTTGTTCGCTAAATAAACTATTCAGCAATATCAACCTAATAATAACAGACTAAATATTGCCAGAGTCAAGTTGTGGAGTATAACATTGACGATTAACACCTTCCAATAATGTACACCTAAAAACTAAAAATGCTTTAATTTGGCTTTCTCACTCTTTCAACTTTGGGGGAGGCACTTGTTGCAGGCAGTTTTGCCCTTTGTCTCCTTCATACACATGGACAAAAAATAGTAGTGAATGTTGGCAAGTCTAGGTCCATCTGCCCCAGGTGTCCCTCTGACGCCAAACAGGCTGCCTGACTGTCCTTGTCGCCACCTGCAGCGGTCAGTGGCCTTGGCACCAAATACCCCTCCCCACTCCCTGGCACCAAGGACAAAGCCAGCCTCTCTTAAATATTTACCCCATTAAAATTAACTCCCAAGGACAAGGGCTTGGAGTCTAAATATTTACTGATATATGTAACACGCTTTGTCCAACCAAATACTTGGGATATATGGCGATTATAATTATGAAGCAACGACATGAATACAATTATATGAAGCAACGACATGAATACAATTATATGAAGCAACGACATGAATACAATTATATGAAGCAACGACATGAATACAATTATATGAAGCAACGACATGAATACAATTATATGAAGCAACGACATGAATACAATTATATGAAGCAACGACATGAATACAATTATATGAAGCAACGACATGAATACAATTATATGAAGCAACGACATGAATACAATTATATGAAGCAACGACATGAATACAATTATATGAAGCAACGACATGAATACAATTATATGAAGCAACGACATGAATACAATTATATGAAACGACATGAATACAATTATATGAAGCAACGACATGAATACAATTATATGAAGCAACGACATGAATACAATTTTTGTTTACGTTTAACCCTTTCAGACTCATATGACGCAGAGGTTGCCAGATTAGCAATAAGAAATAGAGTTCTCTCACTCTTATAATTACCTCTCCAAAATTAGTTTTACTGCCCACAGCTAACTCAAAGACAACTGCAGAGGTTGAAGTAACTAAACTAAAGGTTTCTAAATACCCCTGATGGTAACAAAGGCTTTAAAGTATCCCCAATAGGCTCAACACAGCTAACTCAAAGACAACTGCAGAGGTTGAAGTAACTAAACTAAAGGTTTCTAAATACCCCTGATGGTAACAAAGGCTTTAAAGTATCCCCAATAGGCTCAACACAGCTAACTCAAAGACAACTGCATAGGTTGAAGTAACTAAACTAAAGGTTTCTAAATACCCCTGATGGTAACAAAGGCTTTAAAGTATCCCCAATAGGCTCAACACAGCTAACTCAAAGACAACTGCATAGGTTGAAGTAACTAAACTAAAGGTTTCTAAATACCCCTGATGGTAACAAAGGTTTTAAAGTATCCCTAATCGGCTCAAAATCGCGTCATATGTCGGAGAGGGTTAATAACACTGCCTCGTGACCCGACAGCAGGTAAAGGCGGATACTTACAAGCGCTTCCTCCATCAATTTACAAATCGGCAACTTTATACATGCAATATATCAAACAGCTAGAACGGCGACCCATTAATTTCCTTAGATGATAGTATTGATTTAACAGCTAATTCAAAGCTCCAAACAAGAGTTACCGGAAAAAGCTCTCTCTCTCTCTCTCTTACCCTGTGACTCGGGTGTGTGTGTGTGTGTGTATATATATATAATGTTGACCTTCCCCTGCTAGCGTCATCATCCCCGGACAAGTGAGGTCTGTTTGTCTGTTTGTTTGTTTGTGTGCAGTCACAGTGGTGTAGCTCTTTGGCGGTGGTCGCGTCACACTCGGGGCCTTGATGCCGAAGGTCGGGATTAACTCTTCCTGCACCCACGACGTCCTTTTCATTATAATCTGGCTACTAAGAGACGACTTCATTCCGTATAAAAAGCCCTCCAGCAATTAACAGGCTTCGAACTATATCATTAAACCCTCTTTAGGGGAGGTTTCTAGTTTGTTTCCTACTCCTCCAGCAATCTTAAAATTTCACCCCCTTGACTCTCTTTCAAGATAAATTTGTACATTTTTCGGTAGAAAAATGTCCCGGCCGAAGGCCGATTACTCTTAAATTACAGGCTTGCTATCGCTCGCCAGGGTAAAATCAACACCTAAATGGCACAAAAGGTCTTAAAATTGACAGAATGGGGCGGAAATATCTTAAAAATCACCAAACTAATGGGGCAAACGTCTTAAAATCTCAAAAGCAATGGGGCTAGACATGAGGGAGAAAGGGGTCAAGAAAAAAGTCCCTCAAGTGGAAATCTCCCCTTAACTACCACAGAGCCTTCTTAAACTGCACAAAATCTTCTAAATATAGATAGAATAAAATTACAAAGACGTCGCTGATACAGAAAGGGTTAAAGAAGAAATAAACAATAGCCAGGCATTCCGTTTCTTTTGTTTGTGTCCTGGTTGGGCGAAAAACAAACAAATATATACCGAGGAGTTGAAGGTTTGGTATCTATAGGTAACATTTCACTGTGCTTTATTTTGATACTGGCTGTGTGTGTGTGTGTGTGTGTGTGTGTGTGTGTGTGTGTGTGTGTGTGTGTGTGTGTGGAGACGTAACGGTGATCGGGTAGTTAAGGGGGGAAAGAGGTTGAACGAGTTGAAAGGGAAGTGGAGAGGACAGGGAATTGGGAAACGGGGAAGCGGTTGGGGGAATAGGGCAACGGCTGGGGAAACATTGGGAAGGGAAGAAGAGAAATTGGGAAGGGGAGGATACTGAGAAGGGAAGCAGGAGAGAGAGAGAGAGAGAGAGAGAGAGAGAGAGAGAGAGAGAGAGAGAGAGAGAGAGCGAGAGAGAGAGAGAGAGAGAGAGAGGGGGGGGGGGGGGCACACAGCAACTAAGGGCCCCCCTTGCCAAGTGTACCACCGGGTTCGTCGACAACATTCCCAGAAGAGTTAAGAACGAACATGACCCTCCTTGTTTAACCCAGCCTGGCACGTCAACACCACCACGCTCCACCACCACCACCACACCTTCCTCCACCATCACCTCCAACACCACCCACCTCCTCCACCACCACACCTTCCTCCACCCTCACCTCCAATACCCCCCCACCTCCTCCATCACCACCACCACCACCACCACCACACCTTCCTCCACCACCACCACCACCACCACACCTTCCTCCACCACCACCACCACCACCACACCTTCCTCCACCATCACCTCCAACACCACCCACCTCCTCCACCACCACACCTTCCTCCACCCTCACCTCCAATACCCCCCACCTCGTCCATCACCACCACCACCACCACACCCACCTCCACCACCACCACACCTTCCTCGACCCTCGCCCCCACACATTCCTACACTCTGGTTGAAGGAGGCACTCATTTCAGGGGTACACCAAGGCCAACCAGTCATTTCCCTAAGTTGGTTCTTGTCTTACTATATTTAGAAGATGTTGTGCTGCTTAAGAAGGATCTGTGGTAGTAAAAAGGGTCAATTAAGATGGCTAAGGGGAGGTGTTTAGTTTGATCCCTAGATATCCATCAAGCTTAAGATTACACCCCCTTGAGCCCCTTTCAAGAAAAATTTGTACATTTCTCGGTAGAAAAATGTCCCGGCTGAAAGCCGGTTTCTCTTAAATTACAGGCTCGCTATCGCTCGCCAGGATAAAATCGACACCTAAATGGCACGAAAGGTCTTAAAATTGACAGAAATGGGTTGAAAGTTCTTAAAATCGTCAAAATAATGGGGCGAACGTCTTAACATTAGGAAAACAATGGGGCTAAACATGAGGGAGAAAGGAGTCAAGAAAAAAAATCCCTCAAGTGGAAATCTCCCCTTAATTGCTGGAGACCCCTCTTCTTGTCCCGGCCGAAGGCCGGTTCCTCTTAAATTACAGGCTCGCTATCGCTCGCCAGGAAAAAATCGACACCTAAATGGCACGAAAGGTCTTAAAAGTGACATAAATGAGGCGAAAGTTCTTAAAATCGCCAAACTGATGGGGTGAACGTCTTAAAATCTCAAAATCAATGGGGCTAAACCTGAGGGAGAAAGGGTTAAAGAAAAAAATCCCTCAAGTGAAGATCTCCCCTTAAGGCTCTCTCTATAAGTCAACATGGTTTTCGGCCAAATTTATCAACGGAAACAGCCCTCACTTTATTAACTCATAAAATATATACTAATATGGATAACAAAAAAGTGTCTTTACTAACACTGCTTGATTTGTCTAAAGCTTTCGACAGTGTCAGTCATCAAATATTGTTAGAAAAATGCAAAAAATTAAATATTGACTCATTCTGGCTTATGAATTACTTGACCGATAGGACACAGGCTGTGCAGTTGGGTGATACAGTCTCATCTATTTTACATGTAACATATGGAGTGCCTCAAGGCTCTATTCTAGGACCCATTCTATTTATTATATTTGTCAATGATTTACTAAACAATGTTAAAGATTGTTTGCTCATTCAGTATGCTGATGATACACAGATACTTCACTTAGGCACTCTGGATGAACTAACTAATGTAATTAGCAAAACAGAAAATACACTCAAAATAGTGAAACAATATTTCCAGAGAAATGGTCTTATGTTGAATGCAAATAAAACTCAATGCATTTTCCTTAGCACTAGACAGCTTTTATCTCAAATACCCTCATATGTATGTATACAACTCGATGATCATAAAATTATACCTTGTACACATGTAACAAATTTAGGTGTACATATAGATTGTAACATGCTTTTCAACAAACACACAAGTGAACTGAACAAGAAAGTCATGGGAACGTTGATGTATGTGAATCGTATAAAAGGTAATTTTGACAAAGCTACTAGGGTCATTGTGATTCAATCGCTAATTTTAAGTTTGATAAATTATTGCATAATGATATGGGGTTCAACTAATTGCACTATATTAAATACTGTACAAAAAATGCAGAATTTTGCTGCAAAGGTAGCAGTGGGTGGAGCAAAAAAATACGACCATGTATGTAACTCCGATAATAAAGGAATTAGAGTGGCTAAAAATAAAGCAAAAATATATATATGATACAGCTATTGCGGTGTATAAAGAAAGGCATAAGCTAATTCCAAACTGGCTAATACACTTTCCTATTGTTAATGAAATCATAAATAGTAACACAAGACAGCAAAACCATCTATATGTACAGAGAACAAACACCTTTTATGGTGAACGATCGCTTTTGGTAGCAGGTCCTAAAATATGGAATAGGTTGCCGAGATCAGTAAAGGACACAAATAACCTAAACACGTTTAAGCATATATTAAAAGATTATATTCTGAAACATGAAATGGATCTATAACAAAAAAATGTAATAATACTGTAACTGTAATTTTTGTTTTATAGATATTGAAGACTGTCCACAGTAACATACTAGAGATGTTTCTTATTGTAAATATGTATATATATAATGTATGTATTTTAATATTTTTTTAATGTTTTATGTGAAGAACCATTGTAAAATGGAAAAATAAATATTCTGATTCTGATCCTCTCTCTCTCTCTCTCTCTCTCTCTCTCTCTCTCTCTCTCTCTCTCTCTCTCTCTCTCTCTTTCTCTCTCTCAGGGTGACTGGGCCCGGAGGAACTAACTAACCACCGGGTGGATGGATATCTTAATCAAATGTTTGTTGGCAAGGTGTGGAATATGGCGTCAATAAGTGGTAATAAGTCTCCATACCGTCCCTATAGATGGCCATGCACCGCCTGACCTGCCTGCCTGCCTGACATGAGAGAGAGAGAGAGAGAGAACGAAAAAAAACCCAGAAAGATAGAGAAAGAGAGAGAGAGAGAGAGAGAGAGAGAGAGTACAAAGGAAATCAAGCAACAACAGGTCTAGTGACCCTTCTAGGCTGCTTGTCCTCCAAAACACTGAGGATCAAGTGTCCAAACAGTGGTTTAGAGTGGGTAAGGGAACATTGGAAAGGGAACTACTGCCCTGCCACAAACGTGGCAGGACTAGGAAGTTAGTAGGGGACATATGGGTTAGTAACTGAGGGGAGGATAAAGTTATTCATTTACAAACCCAGTCAGTCGCGGGTTTGATGCGAGATATTTGTCTAGGCGGAATTTAAATGAATCAACGGTGCTGCAGTCTATAACGTCTCGGGGAAGCCCATTCCACAAGTTGACAACTCGATTGAAGAAGAAATTCTTAGATTCGTGCGAGTTAAAAGATTTACCAATAATTTTGCAACCGTTTCCCCGCGTGTAATTAGATTGGTCGATAGTGAAGTACTTACTACAGTTCATATTGTCGATGCCTTTGATGATTTTGAACACTTGAATTAAGTCGCCTCTTAATCTGCGCTGGGTTAAAGGAAATATATTTAATTATCTAAGACGCTCTTCGTATGGTTTGTTCTTTAGGCTAGGTATCATTTTGGTAACTCTACGTTGAACTCGTTCTAGCTTGTTTATATCTTTTTGGTAATAAGGGCACCAGGATTGAACGCAGTATTCCAGAAGAGGGCGGACTAAGGAATTGTAAAGGGTTAGGATAACTTCTTTGGATTTATGCTCAAATAAGGTGTGGAAGGTGTGGTGGAGTGGTCTTGCCACTGGCCTGGTAATCCAAAGGTCCCGGGTTCAAATCCCGATGTATCAATGGGAAGATATTATTGGGATGGAATTTGTGCTGTACCTAGTATCAGTGCATTACCACAAAGCCCACCGAAACGTCAATAAAATACCCTCATTGTTCCCTGATTAAATAGCACTGTATGAATATTCCCATATTCAAAATATGCTATAGGGGTGCAATGCCTGGTGAGTTATCTGCTCAACAGGTGGCGTTGTGTGTGTGTAAGTGTGAGATTTCCGAGTGTAGAGGGTGAGACAGTGAAGCACGGGAACGAGATGGCTTCAGAGATGGGGTCGTTTCGGGCCATGAGTGAGCACCGTGCCTCATGTGAAGGCAAGATGGCAGGTGCTCGTTGTACTCTACGTGCTTCACATGTCTCACTCCCTAGACTGGAACAAGACCTCACGGGCTTCACTGTTCATTGTAAAGCGGTGAATGTTAAGGCTCTCAGCCTATGCCCGAGAGGAAGTAAGTTGGAATATAGAAAAAAAAAAAAAAAAAAAAAAAAAAAAAATGACCTGCCTATAAAGCCAATTATTTTGTTTGCCTTCTTAACAACTTCTGAACATTGTTGACTCGGTTTTAGGTTACTCGATATTGTTACTCCCAGATCAGTTTCTCTGTTTACATTCTTAAGCTGAGTGCCATTCATCGAATAGTTTGCTTTCTCATTTAGGTATCCGACATGTAGTACTTTACATTTATCCGCATTGAAACTCATTTGCCAAATTTGGGCCCAACATGACAATTTATCTAGATTGTGTTGCATATCGTTTTGTTCTTTTGAGAGTACGCTATTTGCAATTTTTGTATCGTCAGCAAATTTTGAGATTGTGCAGGTGAGACCCTCATCTATGTCGTTGATGTAAATTAGAAAGAGAATTGGTCCTAGTACCGATCCCTGGGGTACCCCGCTACTTACATTGGTCCATTTAGATGCCTTACCGTTTATGACTACCCTTTGCTTTCTGTTGCTGAGCCAATTTTCTATCCATTTCAACACACCGTCTTGTATTCCATGCGCTTTTAGTTTTAGCAGTAAACGTTTGTGGGGAACTTTGTCAAAGGCCTTTTGAAAATCAAGGTATATAATATCTACAGCTTTACTCTCATCGTAGAGGTTGAGGATATCGTGGAAGAAGTCTAAGAGGTTTGTTAAACAGGAACGTTTTTTACGAAAGCCGTGTTGAGTATCTTTAAGTATGTTATTTTCCTCTAAGTGATTTACGAGTCTGTCTCGTATGACCGTTTCTAGCATTTTACATACAACTGAGGTTAAGCTAATTGGACGATAGTTACTAGGTAGGGATTTGCTGCCTTTTTTGAATATCGGTGTTACGTTGGCTAGCTTCCACCGATCAGGCATAGTTCCAGACTGCAAGGATTTATTGAATAGTAATGTCAGTGGTTTGGAGAGCTCATTCTTAGCTTCCTTTAGAACTCTAGGCGAGATTGTATCAGGTTCTGGCGTTTTATTTACCTTGAGTTTATCTAAACAATTCAATACTTCTCTCTCTGTAACGGTGATATTGGTTAGAACATCTGAATTATCAATCTGAATCGGCGATGGTGTAGGGATATCACTGAGGTCTTCTGTTGTAAAAACTGATGCAAAGAAGGTATTGAGGGCAATACTCATTTGCACTTCGTCTTTGGTGTATTCTCCTTTTTCATCGACTAACGGTCCAACAGTTGAAGTAACTACTTTTTTCTTTCTGATATAACTATAGAATTCTTTCGGGTTTGTTTTACTTTGATTCGCAATATGTAACTCTAAGTTTTTTTTACTTTGCTTAATTAACTTTTTGGCTTTGCGTCGTAGCTCTACAAATTTCACCCGTTCTTCGTCATTTTGTGAGGATTTTAATCTATCATTAGCAAATTTTTTAGCAAGCAGGCAGTTTGAAATATCTTTATTCCACCATTTGGGCTTATTATTATGGCCTGGACGCCGTATTTTCGATGGTATGCAGTCTTGCACTGCTTTTAGGTAAGTGGTTTCGAATAACTTCCAAGATGTATTTATGTCGTTATTGTTAATTAAAAAGCTCCAGTCAGTTTCTTTAAACATAGCTCTAAGTTTATGGAAGTTTGCTTTCTTGAAATTAGGGACTTTTTCGATGCTACTATTTGGTTCGTTACTAGTAAACTTTAAAGTGAAAGTTATCGTACGATGGTCGCTGTTACTGAATTCATCACCAACATTCAAATTCTCTATTAATTCTTCTTTTGTTGCAAGTACAATGTCAAGAACGTTATTACCACGGGTCGGCGTTCGAACAAATTGATAAAGCGAACTCTCTTGCAAGTTCGTATACAAGTCATGTCCGGAGTGTGAAGTAAGAGTATCGCCCCACTTGGTCACAGTTAAATTAAAGTCACCAAAAATTACGGTATCTTGTGAGTTACTTACATCTGCAATTTGTTCGTAAATTTCTCGGTCAGTTTGCACTGATTGAGCTGGAGGTCTGTATATTAACGCAAGTATTATTTTTGTACCTTTATTATTCTTTATTAGCACAAAAGATGTGTCGACGTTCACAATTTGAGGTTTTGACACGAGGGTCGGGTTAAGACTTTCTTTGATATAAAATAAAACGCCACCTCCATTTTTATTTATTCGGCTGTTCTCAAACATTACATAACCGGGAGAGAGAGAGAGAGAGAGAGAGAGAGAGAGAGAGAGAGAGAGAGAGAGAGAGAGAGAGAGAGAAGAAAGAAAGCAAGAGAGTGACTGGGGACGAGCCTCACTGTGGACCAGCTGGGGACGAAACTTATCATTACACACTTAAGCGTTGGTGGTTAAACTGTTGCAGCTTCTCACATAACGCGCGTTACGTTAACTCAGCCACCTATTAAGTTAAGGGAGCCCACCTCGCTTTTGTTTTCTCTTTCTCTCCCTCTCTCTTTGGCTTGTATCCATTCGACCCCATTCAGCCTACTGTTTTAAGACGTTTACCCCCATCCAGGTATCAATATTTTCCTGGCGAGCGGTAGCGAGCCAGCATATATATATTTTTGTTTTGACAGCAAGCTAAATTTGTACATTTTTCGATAGAAAAATTTCTCCGGCGAAGCCGGATTTCTCAATACAATGCTGGCTCGCTATCGCTCGCCAGGAAGAAATCGACACCTGAATGGGGGATAAACGTCTGAAAACAGTTGGCTGAATGGGGCCGAATGGATACAAGCGAAGGAAAGAGAGAAAAGAAGAGAAAGATAAAGAAAGCCGATGACCCCCTTAACTCAGCCACCATTAGGTTCATTCTAATAAACGAATGAAGGGATCTATTTCTATTCTAATAAACGAATGAAGGGATCTATTTCTATTCGTTCTATTATATATCCCAACATATAATTTCATCCTTTTGTGGTCTTTTTACTTAAATCTATTTATTTGTTTTAATTTTGTGGGGTTTTTTTTGTTGGCTTCGGTGCCACACCTTTCCCACGGTTCACCTCTCCTACTGTTAGACCTATTATACGTTCCCTCCGTCTGTGCTCTTTCTAAACTATCCTCGCTGTCTCTCTTTACTTAGACTATTTCTTCCTCCGCCCTTGTGTAAACCCCCCCCCCATCCCCCCCCCCCCCCCCCAATCCTGCGTGGGCCGTACGTCTGACCTCTGAAGGCCGGTCTGCAGCACCTGGGGGGCCGGACTTGTGGAGGTCACCAGAGCCAAGGATTCTCACTAGAGTTGCTTGACCTCGCCTGGGATCATGCCGCGGGGAGAATGGTGGAGAATCTTGCATGCGGGGAATTTTACACACACACACACACACACACACACACACACACACACACACACACAGTATATATATCCCCTTAAGGGGAGGTTTTTAGTTTGGTCCCTAGATATCCATCAAGCTTAAGATTACACCCCCTTGAGCCCCTTTCAAGATAAATTTGTACATTTTTCGGTAGAAAAATTTCCCGGCTGAAAGCCGGTTCCTCTTAAATTACAGGCTCGCTATCGCTCGCCAGGATAAAATCGACACCTAAATTGCACGAAAGGTCTTAAAATTGACAGAAATGGGTTGAAAGTTCTTAAAATCATCAAAATAATGGGGGCGAACGTCTTAAAATTAGGAAAGCAATGGGGCTAAACATGAGGGAGAAAGGAGTCTCCAGAAAAAACTCCCTCCAGTGGAAATCTCCCCTTAACAGCAACTCCAACCAAGGGGAAACTAAAAAACCAGCGTAAGCAACAATTAATGATGCAAGATATTTCACATCCCGTTTTTCCTGCATGATGAACCCAGCCGATCCCCCGGGAGTCAAGGACCTGAAGGCCGGGGGAGGGGGGGGGGGGGGGGGGGTGAGGAAACCCTTGCCCAAGCGGCCCTTCGTGGAAATACATCCATTGGGGTCGGTCCGAGAGAGGTTGGTGACCACAACAGAACAGGTTTCCCTCCCCTCCCCTCCCCTCCCCTCCCCTCCCCTCCCCTCCTATCTCACTTCTTAACCACTCGAGGATAATGACGTGCTTTGGCAGTTTATGTTGGCTATCCTTAGATGATTATACACAGTTTAAATAGGATCTGTGGGAAGTATAAGGGTAAAAACTACGTCAATTATAAGGGTAAAAACTACGTCAATTATAAGGGTAAAAACTACGTCAATTATAAGGGTAAAAACTACGTCAATTATAAGGGTAAAAACTACGTCAATTATAAGGGTAAAAACTACGTCAATTATAAGGGTAAAAACTACGTCAATTATAAGGGTAAAAACTACGTCAATTATAAGGGTAAAAACTACGTCAATTATAAGGGTAAAAACTACGTCAATTATAAGGGTAAAAACTACGTCAATTATAAGGGTAAAAAACTACGTCAATTATAAGGGTAAAAACTACGTCAATTATAAGGGTAAAAACTACGTCAATTATAAGGGTAAAAACTACGTCAATTATAAGGGTAAAAACTACGTCAATTATAAGGGTAAAAACTACGTCAATTATAAGGGTAAAAACTACGTCAATTATAAGGGTAAAAACTACGTCAATTATAAGGGTAAAAACTACGTCAATTAT
>JBAKBP010031831.1:0-23940 GCA_037953745.1 Lithodes maja
CCATTGGAAGGTGTTATACAGTGGTATAGTCACATCAGTGTAATGGTAATAGAAAGCGTGGTTCAAAGGTTTGTTTTATAGTCCATTGGAAGGTGTTATATAGTGGTATAGTCACATCAGTGTAATGGTAATAGAAAGTGTGGTTAAAAGGTTTGTTTTACAGTCCATTGGAAGGTGTTATATAGTGGTATAGTCACATCAGTGTAATGGTAATAGAAAGCGTGGTTAAAAGGTTTGTTTTACAGTCCATTGGAAGGTGTTATATAGTGGTATAGTCACATCAGTGTAATGGTAATAGAAAGCGTGGTTACAAGGTTTGTTTTACAGTCCATTGGAGGTGTTATATAGTGGTATAGTCACATCAGTGTAATGGTAATAGAAAGCGTGCTTAAAAGGTTTGTTTTACAGTCCATTGGAAGGTGTTATATAGTGGTATAGTCACATCAGTGTAATGGTAATAGAAAGCATGGTTAAAAGGTGTGTTTTACAGTCCATTGGAAGGTGTTATATAGTGGTATAGTCACATCAGTGTAATGGTAATAGAAAGCGTGGTTAAAAGGTGTGTTTTACAGTCCATTGGAAGGTGTTATATAGTGGTATAGTCACATCAGTGGAATGGTAATAGAAAGCGTGGTTAAAAGGTTTGTTTTACAGTCCATTGGAAGGTGTTATATAGTGGTATAGTCACATCAGTGTAATGGTAATAGAAAGCGTGGTTAAAAGGTTTGTTTTATAGTCCATTGGAAGGTGTTATATAGTGGTATAGACACATCAGTGTAATGGTAATAGAAAGCGTGGTTAAAAGGCTTGTTTTACAGTCCATTGGAAGGTGTTATATAGTGGTATAGTCACATCAGTGTAATGGTAATAGAAAGCGTGGTTAAAAGGTTTGTTTTACAGTCCATTGGAAGGTGTTATATAGTGGTATAGTCACATCAGTGTAATGGTAATAGAAAGCGTGGTTAAAAGGTTTGTTTTACAGTCCATTGGAAGGTGTTATATAGTGGTATAGTCACATCAGTGTAATGGTAATAGAAAGCGTGGTTAAAAGGTTTGTTTTTCAGTCTATTGGAAGGTGTTATATAGTGGTATAGTCACATCAGTGTAATGGTAATAGAAAGCGTGCTTAAAAGGTTTGTTTTACAGTCCATTGGAAGGTGTTATATAGTGGTATAGTCATATCAGTGTAATGGTAATAGAAAGCGTGGTTACAAGGTTTGTTTTACAGTCCATTGGAAGGTGTTATATAGTGGTATAGTCACATCAGTGTAATGGTAATAGAAAGCGTGGTTAAAAGGTGTGTTGTACAGTCCATTGGAAGGTGTTATATAGTGGTATAGTCACATCAGTGAAATGGTAATAGAAAGCGTGGTTAAAAGGTGTGTTTTACAGTCCATTGGAAGGTGTTATATAGTGGTATAGTCACATCAGTGTAATGGTAATAGAAAGTGTGGTTAAAAGGTTTGTTTTACAGTCCATTGGAAGGTGTTATATAGTGGTATAGTCACATCAGTGTAATGGTAATAGAAAGCGTGGTTAAAAGGTTTGTTTTACAGTCCATTGGAAGGTGTTATATAGTGGTATAGTCACATCAGTGTAATGGTAATAGAAAGCGTGGTTAAAAGGTTTGTTTTACAGTCCATTGGAAGGTGTTGTATAGTGGTATAGTCACATCAGTGTAATGGTAATAGAAAGCGTGGTTAAAAGGTTTGTTTTATAGTCCATTGGAATGTGTTATATAGTGGGATAGACACATCTGTGTAATGGTAATAGAAAGCGTGGTTAAAAGGCTTGTTTTACAGTCCATTGGAAGGTGTTATATAGTGGTATAGTCACATTAGTGTAATGGTAATAGAAAGCGTGGTTAAAAGGTTTGTTTTACAGTCCATTGGAAGGTGTTATATAGTGGTATAGTCACATCAGTGTAATGGTAATAGAAAGCGTGGTTAAAAGGTTTGTTTTACAGTCCATTGGAAGGTGTTATATAGTGGTATAGTGACATCAGTGTAATGGTAATAGAAAGCGTGGTTAAAAGGTTTGTTTTACAGTCTATTGGAAGGTGTTATATAGTTGTATAGTCACATCAGTGTAATGGTAATAGAAAGCGTGCTTAAAAGGTTTGTTTTACAGTCCATTGGAAGGTGTTATATAGTGGTATAGTCATATCAGTGTAATGGTAATAGAAAGCGTGGTTAAAAGGTTTGTTTTACAGTCCATTGGAAGGTGTTATATAGTGGTATAGTCACATCAGTGTAATGGTAATAGAAAGCGTGGTTAAAAGGTGTGTTGTACAGTCCATTGGAAGGTGTTATATAGTGGTATAGTCACATCAGTGAAATGGTAATAGAAAGCGTGGTTAAAAGGTTTGTTTTACAGTCCATTGGAAGGTGTTATATAGTGGTATAGTCACATCAGTGTAATGGTAATAGAAAGCGTGGTTAAAAGGTGTGTTTTACAGTCCATTGGAAGGTGTTATATAGTGGTATAGTCACATCAGTGTAATGGTAATAGAAAGTGTGGTTAAAAGGTTTGTTTTACAGTCCATTGGAAGGTGTTATATAGTGGTATAGTCACATCAGTGTAATGGTAATAGAAAGCGTGGTTAAAAGGTGTGTTTTACAGTCCATTGGAAGGTGTTATATAGTGGTATAGTCACATCATTGTAATGGTAATAGAAAGCGTGCTTAAAAGGTTTGTTCTACAGTCCATTAGAAGGTGTTATATAGTGGTATAGTCACATCAGTGTAATGGTAATAGAAAGCATGGTTAAAAGGTTTGTTTTACAGTCCATTGGAAGGTGTTATATAGTGGTATAGTCACATCAGTGTAATGGTAATAGAAAGCGTGGTTAAAAGGTTTGTTTTACAGTCCATTGGAAGGTGTTATATAGTGGTATAGTCACATCAGTGTAATGGTAATAGAAAGCGTGGTTAAAAGGTTTGTTTTACAGTCCATTGGAAGGTGTTATATAGTGGTATAGTCACATCAGTGTAATGGTAATAGAAAGCGTGGTTAAAAGGTTTGTTTTACAGTCTATTGGAAGGTGTTATATAGTGGTATAGTCACATCAGTGTAATGGTAATAGAAAGCGTGTTTAAAAAGGTTTGTTTTACAGTCCATTGGAAGGTGTTATATAGTGGTATAGTCATATCAGTGTAATGGTAATAGAAAGCGGGGTTAAAAGGTTTGTTTTGCAGTCCATTGGAAGGTGTTATATAGTGGTATAGTCACATCAGTGTAATGCTAATAGAAAGCGTGGTTAAAAGGTGTGTTGTACAGTCCATTGGAAGGTGTTATATAGTGGTATAGTCACATCAGTGAAATGGTAATAGAAAGCGTGGTTAAAAGGTTTGTTTTACAGTCCATTGGAAGGTGTTATATAGTGGTATAGTCACATCAGTGTAATGGTAATAGAAAGCGTGGTTAAAAGGTGTGTTTTACAGTCCATTGGAAGGTGTTATATAGTGGTATAGTCACATCAGTGTAATGGTAATAGAAAGTGTGGTTAAAAGGTTTGTTTTACAGTCCATTGGAAGGTGTTATATAGTGGTATAGTCACATCAGTGTAATGGTAATAGAAAGCGTGGTTAAAAGGTTTGTTTTACAGTCCATTGGAAGGTGTTATATAGTGGTATAGTCACATCAGTGTAATGGTAATAGAAAGCGTGGTTACAAGGTTTGTTTTACAGTCCATTGGAAGGTGTTATATAGTGGTATAGTCACATCAGTGTAATGGTAATAGAAAGCGTGGTTAAAAGGTTTGTTTTACAGTCTATTGGAAGGTGTTATATAGTGGTATAGTCACATCAGTGTAATGGTAATAGAAAGCGTGCTTAAAAGGTTTGTTTTACAGTCCATTGGAAGGTGTTATATAGTGGTATAGTCATATCAGTGTAATGGTTATAGAAAGCGTGGTTAAAAGGTTTGTTTTACAGTCCATTGGAAGGTGTTATATCGTGGTATAGTCACATCAGTGTAATGGTAATAGAAAGCGTGGTTAAAAGGTGTGTTGTACAGTCCATTGGAAGGTGTTATATAGTGGTATAGTCACATCAGTGAAATGGTAATAGAAAGCGTGGTTAAAAGGTTTGTTTTACAGTCCATTGGAAGGTGTTATATAGTGGTATAGTCACATCAGTGTAATGGTAATAGAAAGCGTGGTTAAAAGGTGTGTTTTACAGTCCATTGGAAGGTGTTATATAGTGGTATAGTCATATCAGTGTAATGGTAATAGAAAGTGTGGTTAAAAGGTTTGTTTTACAGTCCATTAGAAGGTGTTATATAGTGGTATAGTCACATCAGTGTAATGGTAATAGAAAGCGTGGTTAAAAGGTTTGTTTTACAGTCCATTGGAAGGTGTTATATAGTGGTATAGTCACATCAGTGTAATGGTAATAGAAAGCGTGGTTAAAAGGTGTGTTGTACAGTTCATTGGAAGGTGTTATATAGTGGTATAGTTACATCAGTGAAATGGGAATAGAAAGCGTGGTTAAAAGGTTTGTTTTACAGTCAATTGGAAGGTGTAATATAGTGGTATAGTCACATCAGTGTAATGGTAATAGAAAGCGTGGTTAAAAGGTGTGTTTTACAGTCCATTGGAAGGTGTTATATAGTGGTATAGTCACATCAGTGTAATGGTAATAGAAAGTTTGGTTAAAAAGTTTGTTTTACAGTCCATTGGAAGGTGTTATATAGTGGTATAGTCACATCAGTGTAATGGTAATAGAAAGCGTGGTTAAAAGGTTTGTTTTACAGTCCATTGGAAGGTGTTATATAGTGGTATAGTCACATCAGTGTAATGGTAATAGAAAGCGTGGTTAAAAGGTTTGTTTTACAGTCCATTGAAGGTGTTATATAGTGGTATAGTCACATCAGTGTAATGGTAATAGAAAGCGTGGTTAAAAGGTTTGTTTTACAGTCCATTGGAAGGTGTTATATAGTGGTATAGTCACATCAGTGTAATGGTAATAGAAAGCGTGGTTAAAAGGTGTGTTTTACAGTCCATTGGAAGGTGTTATATAGTGGTATAGTCACATCAGTGTAATGGTAATAGAAAGCGTGGTTAAAAGGTGTGTTGTACAGTCCATTGGAAGGTGTTATATAGTGGTATAGTCACATCAGTGAAATGGTAATAGAAAGCATGGTTAAAAGGTTTGTGTTACAGTCCATTGGAAGGTGTTATATAGTGGTATAGTCACATCAGTGTAATGATAATAGAAAGCGTGGTTAAAAGGTGTGTTTTACAGTCCATTGGAAGGTGTTATATAGTGGTATAGTCACATCAGTGTAATGGTAATAGAAAGTGTGGTTAAAAGGTTTGTTTTACAGACCATTGGAAGGTGTTACATAGTGGTATAGTCACATCAGTGTAATGGTAATAGAAAGCATGGTTAAAAGGTTTGTTTTACAGTCCATTGGAAGGTGTTATATAGTGGTATAGTCACATCAGTGTAATGGTAATAGAAAGCATAGTTAAAAGGTGTGTTGTACAGTCCATTGGAAGGTGTTATATAGTGGTAGAGTCACATCAGTGTAATGGTAATAGAAAGCGTGGTTAAAAGGTGTGTTTTACAGTCCATTGGAAGGTGTTATATAGTGGTATAGTCACATCAGTGTAATGGTAATAGAAAGTGTGGTTAAAAGGTTTGTTTTACAGTCCATTGGAAGGTGTTATATAGTGGTATAGTCACATCAGTGTAATGGTAATAGAAAGCGTGGTTAAAAGGTTTGTTTTACAGTTCATTGGAAGGTGTTATATAGTGGTATAGTCACATCAGTGTAATGGTAATAGAAAGCGTGGTTACAAGGTTTGTTTTACAGTCCATTGGAAGGTGTTATATAGTGGTATAGTCACATCAGTGTAATGGTAATAGAAAGCGTGCTTAAAAGGTTTGTTTTACAGTCCATTGGAAGGTGTTATATAGTGGTATAGTCACATCAGTGTAATGGTAATAGAAAGCATGGTTAAAAGGTGTGTTTTACAGTTCATTGGAAGGTGTTATATAGTGGTATAGTCACATCAGTGTAATGGTAATAGAAAGCGTGGTTAAAAGGTTTGTTTTACAGTCCATTGGAAGGTGTTATATAGTGGTATAGTCACATCAGTGTAATGGTAATAGAAAGCGTGGTTAAAAGGTTTGTTTTACAGTCCATTGGAAGGTGTTATATAGTGGTATAGTCACATCAGTGTAATGGTAATAGAAAGCGTGTTTAAAAGGTGTTTTACAGTCCATTGGAAGGTGTTATATAGTGTTATAGTCACATCAGTGTAATGGTAATAGAAAGTGTGGTTGGAAGGTGTGTTTTACAGTCCATTGGAAGGTGTTATATAGTGGTATAGTCACGTCAGTGTAATGGTAATAGAAAGAGTGGTTAAAAGGTGTGTTTTGCAGTCCATTGGAAGGTGTTATATAGTGGTATAGTCACATCAGTGTAATGGTAATAGAAAGAGTAGTTAAAAGGTGTGTTTTACAGTCCATTGGAATGTTGGAAGAATAGATATACAGATTTCGTATATAATAATTAAAGGTTTCTAACTATTTTGAATCCACAGATTTTGCTGCTAACTGACCTTACTTCTGATATTAATACCGGAAGGTGAAACTAATTAATGAGTGTTAATTGTATGAATTATTGTCTGATTCTAGCGGGCGTCTTTTATTTTAGTTCCATGATTATTTCACTTATATTATTAATGAGTGTTAATTGTATGAATTATTGTCTGATTCTAGCGGGCGTCTATTATTTTAGTTCCATGATTATTTCACTTATATTATTAATGAGTGTTAATTGTATGAATTATTGTCTGAGTCTAGCGGGCGTCTATTATTTTAGTTCCATGATTATTTCACTTATATTATTTATCCTGCTGAGTCAGTCTTACCTTATCTATATCATTATTAACGTATAAGCTATCATTCAGTAGATACTATTCATAATGCGTATACTCTATAAGATATTATGTTTCTACATTATATTCTGCTTCATTTTCAATTATGAACCAACCAAATTGATTTCACTACACAGATCTTATATTTCTAATCATGTTGTATTGATGGATGACAGAGATCACAGGTAGGAAGAATGTTATTAACATGAAAGAGACAAACCATAAAGGAAAAGGTAGGGAAGATAACATTTATGATGGTAAGTGAGAACAATATCGAGACAGATTGTAACAAATTTTTAGTTGTTGTGGAATTGTGTATCATATAATAGGTAGGTACATAAATGGATCGATGTATTATTTACAAATGTATTTTATCCTTGTTACTGTGCATTTCTTGATTATCTATGATGGTTTTATAGCATTAGTGATATTCAAATGCTCAGCTATAATCGATCGCCAAACGATTTTCGAACTGTGATGCTTCTCCATCGTTCAGATGTTTTCGAACACTCAGTAGATACAAGGTTTTCAGTGAAATATGAAGATTGATATACGAATTACGTTATACGACTGCTTTATGAAATTTAACCGGTTCCAGAAATTCAACTGCACACAAAATATCGACTGATCACCAAACCATTGTAAGTGGAGAAATTAATCGAAATTTAAATATTTATTTAGTTATAATAATGGTTACAAGTTAAATAAACATGCAATATTAAATACAGACTGAGCCTTTCCAGAGGGTTATACTCTCTTAAGGGGGAGGTAGTTGCATTTTTTGGACCCCCTTCTCCTTCATGTTTACCATATTAGTTTTGAGATTTTAAGACGTTCGTTCCGTTAGTTTGACGAATATGAAACCTTTCGCCCCATGTCTTTGTCAATATTGAGACCTTTTGTGCCATTTAGGTGTCGATTTTTCTTGGCGAGCGATATCAAGCCTGTATTTTTAGAAGGAACCGGCCATCGGTCGGAACAGTTTTCTACCGAAAAAGTTACACATTTACCATGAAAGAGGATCTAGGGGGTATTTGTTTGAAGCTTGATGGAAGTCTAGCGAGGAAACTTAAAAATATATTAACATAATAATATATTATAGACAAAACAACAAGCACTACCCCCTTAAAAGGCACCTTATAATAGTAATACCTTGGATGAATTCATGTTATGTATTAAGTTTATACTTCAAGATTATGGTCACCCAACTGCTTCCTTCATTGTTCCATCATTTCTGGTTGTATTTATGTTTATACTTATATACTGTAGACGTAGTGTGACAATGTTTATACTTATATACTGTAGACGTAGTGTGACAATGTTTATACTTATATACTGTAGACGTAGTGTGACAATGTTTATACTTATATACTGTAGACGTAGTGTGACAATGTTTATACTTATATACTGTAGACGTAGTGTGACAATGTTTATACTTATATACTGTAGACGTAGTGTGACAATGTTTATACTTATATACTGTAGACGTAGTGTGACAATGTTTATACTTATATACTGTAGACGTAGTGTGACAATGTTTATACTTATATACTGTAGACGTAGTGTGACAATGTTTATACTTATATACTGTAGACGTAGTGTGACAATGTTTATACTTATATACTGTAGACGTAGTGTGACAATGTTTATACTTATATACTGTAGACGTAGGTGTGACAATGTTTATACTTATATACTGTAGACGTAGTGTGACAATGTTTATACTTATATACTGTAGACGTAGTGTGACAATGTTTATACTTATATACTGTAGACGTAGTGTGACAATGTTTATACTTATATACTGTAGACGTAGTGTGACAATGTTTATACTTATATACTGTAGACGTAGGTGTGACAATGTTTATACTTATATACTGTAGACGTAGTGTGACAATGTTTATACTTATATACTGTAGACGTAGTGTGACAATGTTTATACTTATATACTGTAGACATAGTGTGACAATGTTTATACTTTATATACTGTAGACATAGTGTGACAATGAGGACATGTTAACACTATAAAGGTATGTGTCGGTACATTGTGAATAATACTGAGATTCTCGAGATAAGCCGGTTTTTCAATCACTTCAGGTAATTTCCCAAATGGTAATATGCGAAAAATCACGCATGTATGCGCCACAATCTTCTAATTTTGATTTTGTGTTTACTAAATTAAAAAACATATTTACAAAACGTTAATCTAAAGTTTCTGACAAGGGTCCTAGCAACATAAACTATATATTTTCTGACCAACAAACATTAATTATACTATAATAATTATGTATAATGTCTTTCACAAACTAGTGTCATGATTATGGTGATGGAGAGACCGATTGTATATTGAAGTCTATTAAATCTGCTCAATGCTAAACAATGTGGGAAAAGGTAACCAATCACAAAAATGCCGACATTGATTTCCATTTAATAAGCTAATTGGCTTAAAAAAATGTATTTAAATTCAGTCGGAGATAAAAAAAAAAAAAACACTGGCTTCAAATAGCTTTGTTGTGCAACATCCAAAGTAAGATTATTCACCTTGAATAAAACCATTACAATCGTCTTTAAAGTTAACAGAGAAATAATTTCTGCCGCAGGTGATATTGCACCTATGTCTTTACTGTTTTGGTTAAAGGTAACAACTAATACATATATTCACAAAGGAATCCAGTTGCTGTTAATATATACATTATTATTCACAAAGGAATCCAGTTGCTGTTAATATATACATTATTATTCACAAAGGAATCCAGTTGCTGTTAATATATACATTATTATTCACAAAGGAATCCAGTTGCTGTTAATATATACATTATTATTCACAAAGGAATCCAGTTGCTGTTAATATATACATTATTATTCACAAAGGAATCCAGTTGCTGTTAATATATTATACATTATTATTCACAAAGGAATCCAGTTGCTGTTAATATATTATACATTATTATTCACAAAGGAATCCAGTTGCTGTTAATATATTATACATTATTATTCACAAAGGAATCCAGTTGCTGTTAATAAATATATTATACATTATTATTCACAAAGGAATCCAGTTGCTGTTAATATATTATACATTATTATTCACAAAGGAATCCAGTTGCTGTTAATATATACATTATTATTCACAAAGGAATCCAGTTGCTGTTAATATATTATACATTATTATTCACAAAGGAATCCAGTTGCTGTTAATATATACATTATTATTCACAAAGGAATCCAGTTGCTGTTAATATATACATTATTATTCACAAAGGAATCCAGTTGCTGTTAATATATACATTATTATTCACAAAGGAATCCAGTTGCTGTTAATATATACATTATTATTCACAAAGGAATCCAGTGCTGTTAATATATACATTATTATTCACAAAGGAATCCAGTTGCTGTTAATATATACATTATTATTCACAAAGGAATCCAGTTGCTGTTAATATATACATTATTATTCACAAAGGAATCCAGTTGCTGTTAATATATACATTATTATTCACAAAGGAATCCAGTTGCTGTTAATATATACATTATTATTCACAAAGGAATCCAGTTGCTGTTAATATATACATTATTATTCACAAACGAATCCAGTTGCTGTTAGTATATACATTATTATTCACAAAGGAATCCAGTTGCTGTTAATATATACATTATTATTCACAAAGAAATCCAGTTGCTGTTAATATATACATTATTATTCACAAAGGAATCCAGTTGCTGTTAATATAAACATTATTATTCACAAAGGAATCCAGTTGCTGTTAATATATACATTAGTATTCACAAAGGAATCCAGTTGCTGTTAATATATACATTAGTATTCACAAAGGAATCCAGTTGCTGTTAATATATACATTAGTATTCACAAAGGAATCCAGTTGCTGTTAATATATACATTATTATTCACAAAGGAATCCAGTTGCTGTTAATATATACATTATCATTCACAAAGGAATCCAGTTGCTGTTAATATATACATTATTATTCACAAAGGAATCCAGTTGCTGTCAATATATACATTATTATTCACAAAGGAATCCAGTTGCTGTTATTATATACATTATTATTCACAAAGGAATCCAGTTGCTGTTAATATATACATTATTATTCACAAAGGAATCCAGTTGCTGTTAATATATACATTAATATTCACAAAGGAATCCAGTTGCTGTTAATATATACATTATTATTCACAAAGGAATCCAGTTGCTGTTAATATATACATTATTATTCACAAAGGAATCCAGTTGTTGTTAATATATACATTATTATTCACAAAGGAATCCAGTTGCTGTTAATATATACATTATTATTCACAAAGGAATCCAGTTGCTGTTAATATATACATTATTATTCACAAAGGAATCCAGTTGCTGTTAATATATACATTATTATTCACAAAGGAATCCAGTTGCTGTTAATATATACATTATTATTCACAAAGGAATCCAGTTGCTGTTAATATATACATTATTATTCACAAAGGAATCCAGTTGCTGTTAATATATACATTATTATTCACAAAGGAGTCCAGTTGCTGTTAATATATACATTATTATTCACAAAGGAATCCAGTTGCTGTTAATATATACATTATTATTCACAAAGGAATCCAGTTGCTGTTAATATATACATTATTATTCACAAAGGAATCCAGTTGCTGTTAATAAATACATTATTATTCACAAAGGAATCCAGTTGCTGTTAATATATACATTTTTATTCACAAAGGAATCCAGTTGCTGTTAATATATACATTATTATTCACAAAGGAATCCAGTTGCTGTTAATATATACATTATTATTCACAAAGGAATCCAGTTGCTGTTAATATATACATTATTATTCACAAAGGAATCCAGTTGCTGTTAATATATACATTATTATTCACAAAGGAATCCAGTTGCTGTTAATATATACATTATTATTCACAAAGGAATCCAGTTGCTGTTAATATATACATTATTATTCACAAAGGAATCCAGTTGCTGTTAATATATACATTATTATTCACAAAGGAATCCAGTTGCTGTTAATATATACATTATTATTCACAAAGGAATCCAGTTGCTGTTAATATATACATTATTATTCACAAAGGAATCCAGTTGCTGTTAATATATACATTATTATTCACAAAGGAATCCAGTTGCTGCTAATATATACATTATTATTCACAAAGGAATCCAGTTGCTGTTAATATATACATTATTATTCACAAAGGAATCCAGTTGCTGTTAATATATACATTATTATTCACCAAGGAATCCTGTTGCTGTTAATATATACATTATTATTCACCAAGGAATCCAGTTGCTGTTAAAATATACATTATTATTCACCAAGGAATCCAGTTGCTGTTAATATATACATTATTATTCACCAAGGAATCCAGTTGCTGTTAATATATACATTATTATTCACCTAGGAATCCAGTTGCTGTTAATATATATACATTATTATTCACAAAGGAATCCAGTTGCTGTTAATATATACATTATTATTGTGACGTTGACCACTCCGTCAGAACCGCATGGCTTGTCCTACAGTGACTCACTAGGATCGCCAGGGCAGTGGATGGGGCTACAGTTTATGTATTAGAGTGTGCTTTATTTCATATGAAAGCTCGTGTCATGGGCAGTCCAGAAAGGCTCTTTGTTTTCGCCCATGTCAAGGCTTTATATATTTAATTGTAAAGTATATGTTTTGTCATTAACTAGTAATGATAGGATCTGGGAGAGAGAGAGGGAGTAGAACAGAGTGAGAGGGGGCGCGCAGTGTTTTTTGTCCCGCTCGATGACGTCACGGCTGGCTGCCTCGCGGGGGTTGGTGGAGGGAGGTCCTTACCATGCTGTGAGCTCTTGTTAGTGGCCAGATCACTTGTAACCGTTTTTTTCCCACGCGGCTCGAGCTAGTGCGAGTATATATACTGGTTCCTCGCCACTCTCTCCCTCAGATCTGGTTTCTAGAACACACTCATCTTTTTTCCCTTGCTATCTGTCCCCACTCCGTTCCTGAGAATCTTTTCCTCTGCCTATCTCTCTCATTCTCCATATCTTTCACCACCTCTTTATTAACAGTATATCCCCTCTGGTTAACTCTGCAAAATCAGCTTCATGCTGGCCAGTTGTATTGTGTGTTAAGGTCTGATATAACCTGTGTATGTTAGTTGTTAAGATAAGTGGATCACGAAGCATTGGTTGGCTTTCATATTGCCGCTTCCTATAATTATTAGTGTTCTGCTGGATTAGATAATGCTAGACTACGAGTCTGATATTAAAGGTATTGTTTCCTATGAGTGCTGGCTTCAGTTAAAAGCGGCACGACATACCTGAGAACTGGAGTTGATTGAGTAAATTCTAGTCTGTGTGCCATTGAGAGTAGAGCATGCACGAATGAGGGCTTTTTGCCTATACCATTCTGCACTGTTCTAGTCTCGATTGTGTGTCTTTGAGGTACGCCAGGAGAACGCTCAATACTTCGGTATTAAGGTTTCTCAAGAGAGCTACCCTTCATTATAACGTAATATTTGACGCACAGACTTGAGATTTGCACTAGGCTATGCAGCATGCCATGCGCACCAGTATCTCGTATCATTGACTCTAGCTAGACTTTATCAATCATAGTAGACATTAAGTATATTAACCTAATTACTCTTTTTATGCATACCCATTTATGATTACACAAGCATTTCGTAGCCTAGTTTGATGTATTGAGACACAAACGAATTAGGCTCTTTTTGTTGATAGGAATACTGCATTGTGGCGATTATTATTAGTGTTGTAGCGTTTAGGATATTCTTGGCTCCGACGGCATTATATATTCTGCCTTTTTGTGTGCATAGCCTGCACGAGCATTGTTCCACTGCCTGCCTTTTTGGGTTCCATTTCCGATACGAGCATCTTTATAACATCTAACATTTAAAGAAGATTCCTTGTTAGTGTTGAAGGACTTTAGTGCACTTTCTTTCATGCAGGAGTGCCTGACATTTATTGATTAAAGTAACGTAAGCTGTAACTTCTCTTACCACCTTACTTTGCATACCATAACCAAGCACCTTCGGTTATAGGTAGTAATAGGCTGTTTTCACATAACATTAAGCCTAGAGTAGACGCACATTTATTGAGAGTTTGATAGCCTATTATTGCATATAGAACTCTGTAGAGTATTTGTGTTCTTTGTTCACTGGGAATATACTTCAGAGGTTGGAGCTAGCGCTTTCCGTTGTAACATTTATGCCATTACTAGTCCAATGAATAAGAGCCCTGATATATTTGAACCCCAGTCGTAACAAATGGCGACCTTACCTAGGATTTGGTGAACCTACATTTATTAGCAGGGAACATTTGTTGTTTTGGAGAATATTTTGCGGGGATCAGCAAGAATAATTTTTTTTTTTTGCAACATAGTATAGCCCTTGAGTATTTCCGAGAATTTTTGTGTGTATATCGAGGTATAAGAGTTTGGGGTGCTTCTTTTCTGAATATTGTGGTGAGAAATTTTTGTGAGCATCATGTCTTATACCGGATCAGAGGAGAATGGAGACACAGTACGTAATGTCGAAACTGAGGAACAGCAGTATGATGATATGGTTAATCAGGTGAACTGTGAGGAGGATGCTAGGATATTTTTGCAATGGCCTGTTACTGCCGAGCGGTTGGTGGGTGTGAATCTGTGAATCGGTACGGTCTTCAATGCCTGGCCACAGCTATCGGTCATGCGGGTACTAGCAGCATGACCAGGGATAACTTGATAACGTGTGTACTGGGCAGGGTGATTGGTGAGCGAGATGGGTTGAGTGCTCAGAGCCCTTCGGCCATGCTTCCCCTACACTCGACTCCCAGCCATCCCAGTAGTTTGCCGACCCCGGGTACGCTTCCACAGGTGGGTGGTGACTGGCAGGGTGGGTTGCCCCTGGGGGGACCACCGGTAATTTCAAACATTGTAGCACCTTCACCTCCTCAAGGGTTAACTCCAGAATTATTGCTTCAGCTCGAATTAGCTAAGATCGAAGAGAGAAAGGCTATCAGGGTATCTGAGCTTCAGCTTCAGCAGCAATTAGAATTAGCCAAGATAGAAGAGAGAAAAACTATCAGTCAGCAGCAAATAGAGCTAGCAAAAATCCAAGCTGAGTCGACTAGGTACTGTGCCGACATGGACGTAGAGAAGACCCATTAACTGTTCCTGAGAAGGCAGTGGATGGGCTTAAAAAGACGATGAGACAGCAACGGTACACAGAGAGAGAGAGCAACGGGAGGCCAAACTTAATGTAGGAGGGGGGCACGAGTTGTTTCGCAAACACTTGGATAGGCTTGCTCCTTCGGACATTCGTAAGTTGAAATTGGAAGACCCGGAGGTTCTTGAATGTGGTACCGGTGCTGTCGAGTTGAAGGAGGACAGTGTTGCACAGTCGAGAGATGTAGCAACGAGGTACCCTGACGCGTACCCTATGATAAATGGGTCAGCGAAGACGGTGGTCCGAGGCTTGCTAGTGTATTTTTCCCGGTATGGTTACCCGCAGGAGATTCATGTTGTTTTGTTTGCTGCACGGGAGGTACCTGGGGAAAGTTTGGGATTCAGCCCTAATGAGCTCGTCTTTGGACACCGTGTCAGAGGGCCTCTCCATATGGTTGACGAAGTATGGGAGGGCGCAGAAAAACCTTGTTCTATGCTCAAGTGTGTCCTCAACAGTCGAGAACGGATGTTGCGCAGTCTGGAGTTGGCTGGCCGTGATTTGACTAGCTCTCAGGCCCTCATGAAGGACAGGTACGACCTCAAGGTTGAACTCGGGGAGTTTCACGTGGGTCAGGAGGTGTTGGTTCTACTGCCCCTTGTAGGTCACCCCTTATCCGCGAAGTACACTGGTCCTTATAGGGTGGTGGAGGAGCTATCGGACCTGGTTTACTTGGTAGCCACTCCAGACAGACGGAAGCGCAATCAGTTATGTCATGTTAATCCCATGAAGGAGTATAGGAGTCACCCCCCTGAGCCTCTCACTGTGCCTGTGATGACGTTTAGCAGTCAAGGTGGAGAAGGAGAATGGGACAGTCAAGCTCAGGTGGAGGATAACTGGATGGATGAGAAGTTCAAATGGGCGCCTGAGTGTGAAAAGGTGTTTAGAGAAGTAAAACACCTGTTGTGCACTCACCCGATCCTCAGGGCCCCTGACTTTAGCCTACCTTTCCAACTAGCAACGGAGGCTAGTGGTGTGGGGGCTGGTGCCGTCCTTGTGGAAAAGGACGATGATGGGCTGGAGCATCCTGTTAGTTTCTGCTCGGAGAAGTACAATTCGGCCCAGGGGGGCTGCTCTGTTGTCGAGGAGGAGCTGCTGGCGGTTGTACTTGCTCTGAGGCATTTCGAGGTCTGTGTTCCAGCCTATGGTCCGGTCGTTGAAGTTTACCCAGATCATCACCCTCTCAAGTTCTTGGACCAGTTTCACAATCGGAATATGAGGCTGACCAGGTGGTCACTAAGGTTATTGGTATATAACCTGGACATACGCCATATTGCCGGTTGTGACAACGTGGTTGCAGATGGTCGTTCAAGGGTATATGATCCTGGGTAGATTGACACACGGGTAGCCTCCTGCTTTAGTTTGAATGGTATTTTGCGCTTGGTGCTTGTTGGCTCGCGGTTGTAGCCCAGCGTATTGGGTCATAAAGCAGGAGTTGAGCGTTTGGTATAGAAGAAAAAACTAGGCTTGCCCCTATAGTGCAGCCGAAATAAACAAATTAAAAACATAAAAATCAAATACAAAACTTTCTTTGATAGTTGAATTTTTTCAGTATGTTATAGCAGTAATTCTGAGTTGCACTCCTCTCAGAAGGCTTGGCTAGAGAAGCTCGCTCTTGAGGAGCATAACTACATATAATTTAACCTCTGGTGTTGGGAGGGTTATAATTTTGAAAAGAATGTTTTGTTGAAGAACTGTGCCAGATATTTTACTGCCGCTGGGTGATGGGAAGTGGAGATATAGCATGGGTTCTAACCATCAGATTTTTGTGAGCCTTGGGGCCTCTGAGAAAAAATCTTGGGGGGGGTGTGACGTTGACCACTCCGTTAGAACCGCATGGCTTGTCCTACAGTGACTCACTAGGATCGCCAGGGCAGTGGATGGGGCTACAGTTTATGTATTAGAGTGTGCTTTATTTCATATGAAAGCTCGTGTCATGGGCAGTCCAGAAAGGCTCTTTGTTTTCGCCCATGTCAAGGCTTTATATATTTAATTGTAAAGTATATGTTTTGTCATTAACTAGTAATGATAGGATCTGGGAGAGAGAGAGGGAGTAGAACAGAGTGAGAGGGGGCGCGCAGTGTTTTTTGTCCCGCTCGATGACGTCACGGATGGCTGCCTCGCGGGGGTTGGTGGAGGGAGGTCCTTACCATGCTGTGAGCTCTTGTTAGTGGCCAGATCACTTGTAACCGTTTTTTTCCCACGCGGCTCGAGCTAGTGCGAGTATATATACTGGTTCCTCGCCACTCTCTCCCTCAGATCTGGTTTCTAGAACACACTCATCTTTTTACCCTTGCTATCTGTCCCCACTCCGTTCCTGAGAATCTTTTCCTCTGCCTATCTCTCTCATTCTCCATATCTTTCACCACCTCTTTATTAACAGTATATCCCCTCTGGTTAACTCTGCAAAATCAGCTTCATGCTGGCCAGTTGTATTGTGTGTTAAGGTCTGATATAACCTGTGTATGTTAGTTGTTAAGATAAGTGGATCACGAAGCATTGGTTGGCTTTCATATTGCCGCTTCCTATAATTATTAGTGTTCTGCTGGATTAGATAATGCTAGACTACGAGTCTGATATTAAAGGTATTGTTTCCTATGAGTGCTGGCTTCAGTTAAAAGTGGCACGACATACCTGAGAACTGGAGTTGATTGAGTAAATTCTAGTCTGTGTGCCATTGAGAGTAGAGCATGCACGAATGAGGGCTTTTTGCCTATACCATTCTGCACTGTTCTAGTCTCGATTGTTTGTCTTTGAGGTACGCCAGGAGAACGCTTAATACTTCGGTATTAAGGTTTCTCAAGAGAGCTACCCTTCATTATAACGTAATATTTGACGCACAGACTTGAGATTTGCACTAGGCTATGCAGCATGCCATGCGCACCAGTATCTCGTATCATTGACTCTAGCTAGACTTTATCAATCATAGTAGACATTAAGTATATTAACCTAATTACTCTTTTTATGCATACCCATTTATGATTACACAAGCATTTCGTAGCCTAGTTTGATGTATTGAGACACAAACGACTTAGGCTCTTTTCGTTGATAGGAATACTGCATTGTGGCGATTATTATTAGTGTTGTAGCGTTTAGGATATTCTTGGCTCCGACGGCATTATATATTCTGCCTTTTTGTGTGCATAGCCTGCACGAGCATTGTTCCACTGCCTGCCTTTTTGGGTTCCATTTCCGATACGAGCATCTTTATAACATCTAACATTTAAAGAAGATTCCTTGTTAGTGTTGAAGGACTTTAGTGCACTTTCTTTCATGCAGGAGTGCCTGACATTTATTGATTAAAGTAACGTAAGCTGTAACTTCTCTTACCACCTTACTTTGCATACCATAACCAAGCACCTTCGGTTATAGGTAGTAATAGGCTGTTTTCACATAACATTAAGCCTAGAGTAGACGCACATTTATTGAGAGTTTGATAGCCTATTATTGCATATAGAACTCTGTAGAGTATTTGTGTTCTTTGTTCACTGGGAATATACTTCAGAGGTTGGAGCTAGCGCTTTCCGTTGTAACATTTATGCCATTACTAGTCCAATGAATAAGAGCCCTGATATATTTGAACCCCAGTCGTAACATTATTCACAAAGGAATCCAGTTGCTGTTAATATATACATTATTATTCACAAAGGAATCCAGTTGCTGTTAATATATACATTATTATTGACAAAGGAATCCAGTTGCTGTTAATATATACATTATTATTCACAAAGGAATCCAGTTGCTGTTAATATATACACTATTATTCACAAAGGAATCCAGTTGCTGTTAGTATATACATTATTATTTACAAAGGAATCCAGTTGCTGTTAGTATATACATTATTATTCACAAAGGAATCCAGTTGCCGTTAATAAATACATTATTATTCACAAAGGATCCAGTTGTTGTTAATATATACATTATTATTCACAAAGGAATCCAGTTGCTGTTAATATATACATTATTATTCACAAAGGAATCCAGTTGCTGTTAATATATACATTATTATTCACAAAGGAATCCAGTTGCTGTTAATATATACATTATTATTCACAAAGGAATCCAGTTGCTGTTTATATATACATTATTATTCACAAAGGAATCCAGTTGCTGTTAATATATACATTATTATTCACAAAGGAATCCAGTTGCTGTTAATATATACATTATTATTCACAAAGGAATCCAGTTGCTGTTAATATATACATTATTATTCACAAAGGAATCCAGTTGCTGTTAATATATACATTATTATTCACAAAGGAATCCAGTTGCTGTTAATATATACATTATTATTCACAAAGGAATCCAGTTGCTGTTAATATATACATTATTATTCACAAAGGAATCCAGTTGCTGTTAATATATTATACATTATTATTCACAAAGGAATCCAGTTGCTGTTAATATATACATTATTATTCACAAAGGAATCCAGTTGCTGTTAATATATACATTATTATTCACAAAGGAATCCAGTTGCTGTTAATATATTATACATTATTATTCACAAAGGAATCCAGTTGCTGTTAATATATACATTATTATTCACAAAGGAATCCAGTTGCTGTTAATATATTATACATTATTATTCACAAGGGAATCCAGTTGCTGTTAATATATACATTATTATTCACAAAGTAATCCAGTTGCTGTTAATATATACATTATTATTCACAAAGGAATCCAGTTGCTGTTAATATATACATTATTATTCACAAAGGAATCCAGTTGCTGTTAATATATACATTATTATTCACAAAGGAATCCAGTTGCTGTTAATATATACATTATTATTCACAAAGGAATCCAGTTGATGTTAATATATACATTATTATTCACAAAGGAATCCAGTTGCTGTTAATATATACATTATTATTCACAAAGGAATCCAGTTGCTGTTAATATATACATTATTATTCACAAAGGAATCCAGTTGCTGTTAATATATACATTATTATTCACGAAGGAATCCAGTTGCTGTTAATATATACATTATTATTCACAAAGGAATCCAGTTGCTGTTAATATATACATTATTATTCACAAAGGAATCCAGTTGCTGTTAATATATACATTATTATTCACAAAGGAATCCAGTTGCTGTTAATATATACATTATTATTCACAAAGGAATCCAGTTGCTGTTAATATATACATTATTATTCACAAAGGAATCCAGTTGCTGTTAATATATACATTATTATTCACCAAGGAATCCAGTTGCTGTTAATATATACATTATTATTCACCAAGGAATCCAGTTGCTGTTAATATATACATTATTATTCACCAAGGAATCCAGTTGCTGTTAATATATACATTATTATTCACCAAGGAATCCAGTTGCTGTTAATATATACATTATTATTCACCAAGGAATCCAGTTGCTGTTAATATATGCATTATTATTCACAAAGGAATCCAGTTGCTGTTAATATATACATTATTATTCACCAAGGAATCCAGTTGTTGTTAATATATACATTATTATTCACCAAGGAATCCAGTTGCTGTTAATATATACATTATTATTCACCAAGGAATCCAGTTGCTGTTAATATATACATTATTATTCACCAAGGAATCCAGTTGCTGTTAATATATACATTATTATTCACAAAGGAATCCAGTTGTTGTTAATATATACATTATTATTCACAAAGGAATCCAGTTGCTGTTAATATATACATTATTATTCACAAAGGAATCCAGTTGCTATTAATATATACATTATTATTCACAAAGGAATCCAGTTGCTGTTAATATATACATTATTATTCACAAAGGAATCCAGTTGCTGTTAATATATACATTATTATTCACAAAGGAATCCAGTTGCTGTTAATATATACATTATTATTCACAAAGGATCCAGTTGCTGTTAATATATACATTATTATTCACAAAGGAATCCAGTTGCTGTTAATATATACATTATTATTCACAAAGGAATCCAGTTGCTGTTAATATATACATTATTATTCACAAAGGAATCCAGTTGCTGTTAATATATACATTATTATTCACAAAGGAATCCAGTTGCTGTTAATATATACATTATTATTCACAAAGGAATCCAGTTGCTGTTTATATATACATTATTATTCACAAAGGAATCCAGTTGCTGTTAATATATACATTATTATTCACAAAGGAATCCAGTTGCTGTTAATATATACATTATTATTCACAAAGGAATCCAGTTGCTGTTAATATATACATTATTATTCACAAGGGAATCCAGTTGCTGTTAATATATACATTATTATTCACAAAGGAATCCAGTTGCTGTTAATATATTATACATTATTATTCACAAAGGAATCCAGTTGCTGTTAATATATACATTATTATTCACAAAGGCATCCAGTTGCTGTTAATATATACATTATTATTCACAAAGTAATCCAGTTGCTGTTAATATATTATACATTATTATTCACAAAGGAATCCAGTTGCTGTTAATATATACATTATTATTCACAAAGGAATCCAGTTGCTGTTAATATATTATACATTATTATTCACAAAGGAATCCAGTGAGACTTCGGTGAGACTTTTTCTATTGCACTAGACATATCGAAAGCCTTCGATAGAGTCTGGCATAAATCTTTAATTTCTAAACTACCCTCCTTCGGTTTCTATCCCTCCATCTGTGCCTTTGTCTCTAATTTCCTTTCCGGCCGTTCCATAGCTGCGGTTGTGGACGGCCATTGTTCACTTCCTCACCCTATAAACTCCGGTGTTCCTCAGGGCTCTGTCCTATCTCCTATTCTCTTTCTAATTTTTATAAATGGCTGTACCTTAATTCCCATCCATTCATACGCAGACGACTCAACCTTACACTACTCCATTAGTTTTTCAGAACGCCCCAGCCAGCAATCTCTCAACGACAAACGTAATGAAGCCATAGAACTCTTAAATTCTGATCTAAATACTATTTCCAATTGGGGCAGAGAAAACCTTGTTAACTTTAATGCTTCCAAAACCCAATTTCTCCATCTATCTACCCGTCAGGATCTCCCAGCGGACTATCCCTTATTCTTCAACAATACAAAAATCAACCCTTCATCTTCTCTCAATATTCTTGGTGTCTCTTTTTCTTCTGCTCTCATTTGGAAGGACCATATTACCAGTCTTGCTAAGGCAGCCTCCCAGAAGCTGGGTGTGCTCAACCGCCTTAGGGGGTTCTTTTCCCCTGCACAGCTTCTTGCTCTGTACAGGGGCATAGTGCGCCCTTGTATTGAGTATTGTTCACATGTGTGGGGAGGTTCCTCTCACACCGCTCTCCTAGACAAAGTTGAAAGGAAGGCCTTTCGTATCATTAACTCCCGTCCACTCACCAACTCTCTGCAATCTCTTTCGCTCTGCCGCAATGTTGCATCTCTCTCGCTATTCTATCGCTACTATAATAATCAGTGTTCCTCAGAGCTATCCCAGTGCATACCACCTCCTTTACGTAGGGCACGTGGTACCCGTCTTGCAACTTAATCCCACCCCTACTCTGTGCAACTCTCCAACCCAAGAGTGAAACGTTACTCTCAAACTTTCTTCTACTCAACATCTGAGCTCTGGAACTCTCTCCCAGAATCAGTCTTTCCCTCTTCCTATGACTTAAATTGCTTCAAACTCCGTGTGTCCAGGCATTTTGGCTCGAACGTCCCTTGATTTTGGCCCTGTCACTCTTTCAACTATGGGGGAGGCACTCGCTATAGGCAGTTATGCCTTTTGCCTCCCTCAATCACATAGAAAAAAAAAAAAAAAAGTTGCTGTTAATATATACATTATTATTCACAAAGGAATCCAGTTGCTGTTAATATTATACATTATTATTCACAAAGGAATCCAGTTGCTGTTAATATATACATTATTATTCACAAAGGAATCCAGTTGCTGTTAATATATACATTATTATTCACAAAGGAATCCAGTTGCTGTTAATATATACATTATTATTCACAAAGGAATCCAGTTGCTGTTAATATATACATTATTATTCACAAAGGAATCCAGTTGCTGTTAATATATACATTATTATTCACAAAGGAATCCAGTTGCTGTTAATATATACATTATTATTCACAAAGGAATCCAGTTGCTGTTAATATATACATTATTATTCACAAAGGACTCCAGTTGCTGTTAATATATACATTATTATTCACAAAGGAATCCAGTTGCTGTTAATATATACATTATTATTCACAAAGGAATCCAGTTGCTGTTATTATATACATTATTATTCACAAAGGAATCCAGTTGCTGTTAATATATACATTATTATTCACAAAGGAATCCAGTTGCTGTTAATATATACATTATTATTCACAAAGGAATCCAGTTGCTGTTAATATATACATTATTATTCACAAAGGAATCCAGTTGCTGATAATATATACATTATTATTCACAAAGGAATCCAGTTGCTGTTAATATATACATTATTATTCACAAAGGAATCCAGTTGCTGTTAATATATACATTATTATTCACAAAGGAATCCAGTTGCTGTTAATATATACATTATTATTCACAAAGGAATCCAGTTGCTGTTAATATATACATTATTATTCACAAAGGAATCCAGTTGCTGTTAATATATTATACATTATTATTTTTATATTTGTAGACATGAACAGTGTCTGTGACTCACAGTACATTTTATTAGATTTTTAATTGATTATTTTATTGATTAATATAATAATAGTTGGACTAGATAATAGTCCATCAGGCGCCTGGCCCGGGTGGTCGGGGGCCGGGGGAGTGCTGGAGCCACCTTGGTGACCCTGGTCTCTGGGTCTTCTCCTGG
>JBAKBP010031832.1:0-23940 GCA_037953745.1 Lithodes maja
ATTAACCTGAAACAACAATAAAACGAGTGAAAACAGCGTTTGGATGGTCAAAATCGGAGATATAGCCCGCGAGTTGTATAATGTATGGGTGAGGCAAGCTACCTTCCCGCCAATTTCCCCCAAGGCCACTGAGACACAGTCGATCGATACTCTCTCTCTCTCTCTTGCACTCGATTGCCATCAGTGATGACAACACCCTGCTTGCAACTCGCTAATGTTAGCACAAAAATATACCTCAGAATAAGGGAATAATAGGGAAAATAGGTGATAACTGAGGGATAGGAGGAAAGTGGGGAAGGAGGGGAGGTAGAGGACTGAGATTTTGCATGGCCCAGGGGCCAAAAAAAAAAAAAAAAAATAATAAAAAAAAAAAAAAAAAAAAAAAAATTCGATGTCAAAAGTTGATTTTTAATTTTACTTACTCGGGAGAGTCTTCCCGCAGTCCGCCGGGGGAACTCTTAAGAGTCTCCCGGCAGCTCCCGGGTTAATACCTAATTCTTTTTTCATGTTTTCAAGATAAAATTTCTTGCATGTGAAGCTATAATTATTGCTGGCTTTATCTACTGTAGTGATTACAAAATGTTTATGTAAATTTATTAAATCAGCTTTAAGCTTATTATAATTATAGTCTATAAAATCTGAAAGATTAAATTCATTTTTAAGCGAGAAAATTTTATTTCTAATTAACTTAATTAATAATTTAGACCATGCTTCTAGTTCTATCGCATCGCAGCACGCAATTTTTTACAATTTATCTTTTAATTTATTGACTGAAAAAACAATATCTTTTAAAATTATGTCCCATGTTACTTTATTACTCCCTATTCTAAATTTAAACCCTTTACGACATAGCTCCGCTAATTTGTCGTTTGCAAAATGTTTAACTAGTTCTACATCACCTGTTAATATGTGACATATCGGACTATAAATGAACTTTGCTAGTGCATCACGTCTGCTAGCTGGCATATCCATGACTCTTTCACACACATGTGTAATGTAAGTACCTCTTTATGGTATAATTTTCAAAATATATCCAAGAGTTGTTGTTGTTGTTGATGTTCCCTAAGCTGCCTGGCCGAACAGCCCCGAGTCCCTGAGGAAGGCCATGGCCACGATCGGGCTTTCCCACAGAGCTCTCATTGAGTGTAGATTGTGTTGTTGGCGTAAGTGGTTGTGTGAAATGCAGTCTTCTATGATGTGTTTAATGGTATGGGGTGCTGTGTTACATCCCGGGCAGGAGTCGACAACGGAGTGTGACGCACCCAGTGCGTGGCAACGCAACCTGATTGTACTCCTTGGTAATCCACTGTACCGCCCGTACCACTGTACCGTGCTGGCTACCGTCAGCAGCTATGTATATTGAGTGTGACAACTTATAACTATGTTCTTTGTATCTCTGCAAAGGTCTCGTCATGTGCTAACCAGTGGTGGGTTTTGTTTTAAGCCATGTCGAGACCTTCCATTTAATATGTAGTATCAATAGAGAAGTTGATAGATAAGACAATGGGAGTTCAGAGAGAGAGAGTGAGTTAGTTTTCAGAGCGAGAGGGTAGCAACGCGCCACGCTGCCAGGGGGGTGGTTGCCAGACGTATGGACTGGTTGGCAGCCTTGCGCTTATAGCTAGGCGCGACAGGGTTGGTAGTCCATTGCCGCCTGCCTATGCTGCCTGGGCTGCCCATGTTGTCGTACTGCACATTGCCTGGAGGCTCGCTGCGTGCTCTATGACCAGGTTGCCTAGAACCTTTGAGATTCTAACATCCCTTGCCCTCTCTCCCAACTTCTCACGGTTGCACTCTTTCTCTCTGACGACATTACTCTCATTTCATTCTTCTCTCTATTTAAATGCATAACCTTCCCTTGAGGTCCTAAAGGAGTTTCAGCACTCACCTCTCGTATTACTCTTAGGACAAGCATATATTTACATGTATTAGATTTAAAGGGGTTAATGTGAACAGCGATCTTCTTGATGAGGATAGTTGGTGAACGTTCTACATGTTCACGAGTTATATGCCCCGCTCATCATCCAATTTGTGACTAGACTGGTGCCATGTGTAAGAGCCCGACCATGCCCAGGAGTTGTCTGTAGAGGGGCGAGGACTTAGCCTTGATTTGCATACCGAGCCAGGAGCGAGTGTAGTACCAGAGACTACAGCTTGCTCGTAGTGCCGGTATAGTAGAGTAACGTAATTTATCTGTCCTTGTGTTCTCTACAGTCTTTTCCTGGGTTCTCGCTTTCGGTGCTGGGACTCGTTGTTCCTGTGACTTGGCCTGCTAGCTAGAACACATGGGGATGATGAGTGGGATATATCTTTATTTTACTATGCATTTGCAGCTCTCTTTAAGTATAGGTATGTAACACTTTACAATACACATTACTCACACACAAGACAACACTATTAATACTTTCATGTATCAATTAACTGCACTGTCGTTTTGCTGCTGTGTCCGGAGTTCTGTTGCGTAGGGCGCATACGGACTCAGAGGGGAGACAGAGTGAGAGAAGCGAAGTAGCCTATGCGGTAGTAGGCTACCGGCGCAGTACTGTTGCCTGCAACCTTTTAGTTATTCCAAGTATAGATTCATTATTATAATAAGTGACTACTATTTATGTTCCTTCCATGTGTATTATTAGGTATCTACTGGATCATGAACATCTTGTATGCTACATGCTAGTGCATGTTAGTAGGGGACAGTTATTCTAGTGCACGCGCTTTCAAATAGGCGTGTACATTTGTCATTTAGCATTTCACTGTCATACCTTTAGCCTGCTTCTATTCTACATTATTAGAGGCTTAATATTAACGTAGTTTCTTGAGTATTGCATTTCTTTAGTAATAACGTAACCTATAAATGTCTGAGGGAGTTTAGCCTCATAGCCTACCCCTGTTGTACACTTTCGCCGAGTTAAGGTACCTCGTTACCATAGACGATAACTCTGTAGGGCGTTGGTGCTTTTGTTGTCTGGAGCATATAGTATTTGGGACTGGAATCGAGCGTGTCGTTGTCACATAAGCCATTTCTGTCCTACGATCAAGAATCCCGAATATGTATTGCCGATCCAGCCGTAACAAAATGGCGACCTTGCACAAGATTCAGTAGTATCCTATCACATGTTTTTTGGAGAACTATTCTATGCTACCTAGTAGAGCTGGCTAGAATTTTCTTGCATATTGGAGGAATTTTTATTGTGTCATTATTGTATTGGTGGACTTGCAGATTGTTTCGTTAGGGGTGTCTAGAGTAGAGTCATTCAAGCATCTTTAACATTTTGTGAGTCGAGACTGCAATTAGTAATAAGGACTTTTTTTTTTTTATGAACAGCAATTGTATAACCAGCACTATGTCTAATGACTCATCATTTACGGGGGAGGATAACACGGTACAGCCTAGTGACCAGCAAGTACAACAGATATTTAGGGAGGGGAGTGTTATAAGTGGAGAGAGGGATGCCCGGGCATTTTTGCAGACACCTTTGACCGAACAGCGCCTGCAGGCTATTGATTGTTACGGTCTTCGCTGTTTAGCCACGGTTTTGGGGCGGGACTGTCCTGACAGTTGGCCCAAGAAGAATTTGGTGGCATGTTTGTTGGGTGATGGCGATGGGGCGGTGGGTGGAGTGGGGTCTTGGGGGGTTCCCTCCAAGCCTCCATTCCACTCTACCCCTGAGCTGGGCCCTCAGCCAGCGAGTCTTAGCACGATGCAGCAGGAGGGTTCTCAATGGCAAGCTGGCTTACCCGTAAACACGTCTCGGTGTGGATCCCCCATTTTGTGCTCTCCCCCCCCAGGCCTGTCTCCTGAGATGTTATTTCAGCTAGAACTAGCTAAGTTTAAGCTGCAGGAGACTCAGATACAACAGGCTAGTATAGAACGCATAGAGGTTGCTAGAATCCAAGCCAATCAGGATGCAACCAGGTACCAGGCTGAAATGGATGTCGAGAAGTCTAGAGTAGAGACCACGGGGCGTCATCTCGGTGGTGGGCACCGGGTTACAGACTCACTTTCGCATTTAATTAAGTTAGTACCCGCATTTGATGAGACAGCAGTGACTGAGTTTTTTGCTCGTTTCGAAAAGAAGTGTCGTGAGTATGACTGGCCGGAGGTTAAATGGGCAGCATTAGTTTCATCACGTCTAGTGGGTAAGGGGTTGAAAGCCTACGATGCACTGTCACTGGACGAGAGTGTCGTGTATGGACTGGTGAAGGAGGCTGTGCTCCGGGCCTACGAACTGCAACCCGAAACTTATAGATTGAAGTTCCGTGGCGTGAATAAGAAGAGCGACGTCAGTTTTATGGAGCACGCACGGGACTTAACAGATGCATGTAATAACTGGTTTCGGTCCGAGCACGCAGAGTCGGCTGAGGAAATTAAGCAACTTTTCTATCTGGAACAGTTTTACAAATGTACTGGAACCGATCTAACGCTGAACATTAAGGAAAAATGTCCCAAGACAGTAGAGGAGGCTGCCAAGATGGCAGACCTCAGATTATCATTGATTCGTGGTTGCGGTGCCGCTCAGAGGGCTGAGTCAGGGCAGAAGGGGCGCTATACCCCACCCACCAGAGTTTTCGATAATAACAAATCCTATGACACACATAACCACACTAAAAGCATTGCACCTAATAACACCTACAAACACAAGCCTCTCCCGTTTACTAAAGGTCAGGCCCCTTCTTCGCCCGCACAAGGGAAGAAGCCCATTGGGGATGTGAAATGTTACAAATGTCAGAAGCTAGGCCATTATTCACGTGAGTGCCCTAGTAACACTCCCGCTAAGCCGGTGTCATTGGTTCACAGTATCGGTGTGTCTCTGAAGGCTGCAGCAACTGCCCGGGGTACATTGTCAGCAGCTGAGGCACACGCGGTAAAGAAGCGTACGGAAGGCTCGACACCTGTCCGGGACACTTTCTGTAACCATCGGGGACACGGGTTTGTGAGCTGGGGGAGTGAACTACGGAGGGTTGACTTGCTGAGGGATACGGGGGCTTCGCAAACTTTGTTGAGGAACTTCACAGGGAAACCGATAAATGCGGCCAGAGTTGTTGTGGTGCAGGGTATAAATGCTACGAGGTCATACCCACTTGTGAGGTTGGAGTTGAGAGTGGGAGAGGTGTGCAGGGAGCTGGATGTAGGGATCGTTGAGTGTTTGCCAGTTGAGGGCGTCGACCTTCTTCTCGGCAACGACTTTGCGGTGCCCACTTCCGGGACTCCACCCTTAGTCGTTGCCGAGAGGGCGGCCGACGTGGATGGTGAGAATCGGGAATGGGTTGGGAGGTGCCAACAGGATGAGATGGCCTGTGTGGTAACCCGATCTCGCTCTGCGGCTCCTGCACAGCCTAGCACTCAACCTCGGGGACAGTGGAGGAAGGATCAGGAGAAGGTTGCTAAGGGCAGGAAAAGGGACATTGATTCTGCTGCACTTCTCGGTGATTCGGTACTTGGACCTATAATAAACACGGGAGTTGACTCTGGCCCAGATATGGTGTGTAACAAGGCAGAGTTGGGTAAGACTTCGCGTGAGGCAAGAGCTGTAGCGAGAGCCACTAAGGCAGTAGAGCCTACTAGCCGGGGTAATGTCTTATTACAAAACCATCTTGATGCATTGACGCCCAGGGACATTAGTGAGCAGCAGCTGCAAGACGCTAGCCTAGCTCGTTATAGCAATGGTGCCATAGAGTTGGAGGAAGATGGGGATGCGAAGCCGGGAGATTTCTTTAGGCTCAACAGGATATTGTACCGCAGATTTCTAGACCCCAAATCGAAGTGGGAGGGCGGTGCGAGGGTAGTAGACCAGGTGGTTGTTCCAAATAAGTATAGAGAGTCCTTATTGTGTCTGGCGCATGATGTGCCGGTGGCGGGTCATTTGGGGGTAACAAAAACATTGGCGGCATTGGGCAGGTTTTTCTGGTGGCCTGGGGTCAAGGCTGATGTCTGTGCATGGGTGGCTGGGTGTGCGACCTGCCAGACAACGGGGAAGCCTAACCAGACCATCCCGAAGGCACCTTTGTTTCCCATACCTGTCACCGGGCCTCCGTTCAGCAAAGTTGTAGTAGATTTGGTTGGCCCTTTCCCGCCTACTAGTAGTGGCAATAAATTCCTGTTGACAATCATGGATGTGGCTACGAGATACCCGGACGCATACCCCATGAGAAACGGCTCGGCAAAGGCAGTTGTTAAAAACTTATTATTGTTCTGTTCCCGTTATGGATTTCCACGTGAGGTGCAGTCAGACCAGGGGAGCAATTTTACATCCAAATTGTTCAAGCAAACCCTTCAGTTGCACGGTATATGTTCTGTAGTGTCGTCAGCCTACCATCCCGAGAGTCAGAGAGTCTTGGAGCGGTGGCACTCGACCCTGAAGAGTATGCTACGCTGTTACTGTGCAGAACATGACACTGATTGGGATTTGGGTCTGCCGTATGTTCTGTTCGCTGCACGTGAAGTCCCAGGAGAGAGCCTGGGGTTCAGTCCAAATCAACTAGTCTTTGGCCATAATGTGAGAGGACCTTTAAGTATGGTGAAAGAGATCTGGGAGGGCGAAGAGAAGCCGGGGTCTGTACTTAAATATATCCTTGAGAGCCGGGAGAGACTTATAGGTTGCATGGCAGCGGCAGGTAATAACTTGGTTAATGCACAGGCGGTCATGAAGCACCAGTATGACGCCAAGGTGAAGCTTCGGGAGTTTTCGGTGGGTCAGGAGGTAATGTTGCTTTTACCTTTGCCTGGACACCCCCTTTCTGCCAAGTTTATTGGGCCGTATGTGGTGGCTAAGAAACTGTCCGACCTTGATTATCTCGTTGCAACACCTGACCGTAGAAAAAAACATCAGTTATGTCATGTTAACCTCATGAAAGAGTATGTGAGACGCCCCTCAGAGCCTCTCACTGTCCCTGTGCTGGCCTGCAGCGGCCAGGGTGGAGAAGGAGGTGGGGACAGTCATGCTGCTGAGGAGGATAGCTGGGACTGTGTCATTTCCGCGGAACAGTGGGCGGGGAATACTGAACAAGAGGCTAGGCAAGCTGTAAGTCACCTGCCTGAGCACCAGGGTGCTGCTGTCCTAGGCCTGTTCAGGTCATACCCCTCTGTTTTCGCCGAACACCCAGGTCTCACTACTCAGGTAACGCACGACGTGGACGTCGGTGATAATGTGCCCTTCAAGTCAGTGCCCTACCGTGTGCCCCCGGTAAAGTTGCCAGCTTTACGGGAGGAGTTAAAGTACATGGTTGAGAGAGGGATGATCACTGAAGGTTATGTGAAGTGGACATCACCCGTCACGTTGCAGCCAAAACCTGACGGCAAGGTGCGGTTCTGCATAGATTTTCGTAGGCTAAATGGCTTGACCACTACCAACCCTTACCCTTTGCCTCGAGTTGACGACAGCGTGGACAAGATAGGGAATGCAAAGTACCTTACTAAAATTGATCTTGTAAAAGGCTACTGGCAAGTACCCCTGTCGGACCGAGCTAAGCAAGTTTGTGGTTTTGTGGTAGATGGCAAGACCTACCAATGTAACGTAATGCCTTATGGGCTTAAGAACGCACCTGCCACGTTTCAGAACCTGATGAACGATATTTGTGACGAAATCCCTAACTGCACGGTCTACCTTGATGACGTGATAGTGTATGATGACGATTTTGAAAATCACCTAAGGCACTTAGAGACCCTGTTTGGGAAGTTGCACGATGCTGGGCTGGTGGTGAACCTGAGGAAGTGCGAGTTTGTAAAGGCTACTGTGCAGTATCTTGGCTTCGTGGTCGGGTTAGGCCGGGTGTGCCCCCCCCTGAGCAAGATACAGGCTATCAATATGTTTCCCAGGCCCACCACTAAGCGCCAGGTCATGCGGTTCCTAGGTATGATAGGCTATTATAGGCGCTTCATCCGGGGATACTCTACTGTCTTAGCACCGTTAACTGATCTACTGTCGAAGTCAGTGAAGTTCTGTTGGGCTGCGGAGTGTCAGAGGGCTTTCGACCTAGTCAAGCACCTGCTGTGTACACATCCGATTTTGAGAGCCCCAGACTTCTCCAGGAGTTTTCAGCTGGCGACTGATGCCAGCGGTGTGGGTGCCGGGGCAGTGTTACTGCAGACTGATTCCGAGGGCTTGGAACACCCAGTGAGCTTCTTTTCTCGCAAGTTTAATTCGGCACAAAGGAATTACTCGACTATAGAGAAGGAGCTTCTTGCTATCGTTTTGTCGCTCAAACATTTCGAAGTTTATGTTCCAGCCTACGGCCCGGTAGTGACGATTTATACGGACCATCATCCCTTGAAATTCCTAAATCAGTTTCACAATCGGAATATGCGGTTGACCAGGTGGTCCCTAATGCTCCAAGAGTATAATCTCGACATTCAGCATATTGCCGGGAGTGAGAACGTGATAGCAGATTGTCTATCAAGGGTTGATGATCCAGGATAGTCGTGCACGGTGTGTGGGTTGAGCAGGAGTAAAATTAGGCTATCATAACGCCGTCCAAAAAGATTATAAAACAATAAAATAAACGAGAATTTTTTTTTTTAGTTTTGTAAGTCTTTATTGTTGTAGCATGATGCATGCGATATTGTGTTTTATGTATAATTCACACTTCAGTTGTTGTGCACCTTTTGCAATTAGTGGCAGCTAAGGGTAGCAGGTCGGTTGGTTGCCTGTCAGATTTTGATAATGCTTCTAAGGTCGATTATCTAAAATCTTGGGGGGGCTGTGACGCACCCAGTGCGTGGCAACGCAACCTGATTGTACTCCTTGGTACTCCACTGTACCGCCCGTACCACTGTACCGTGCTGGCTGCCTATATTGAGTGTGACAATGTATAACTATGTTCTTTGTATCTCTGCAAAGGTCTCGTCATGTGCTAACCAGTGGTGGGTTTTGTTTTAAGCCATGTCGAGACCTTCCATTTAATATGTAGTATCAATAGAGAAGTTGATAGATAAGACAATGGGAGTTCAGAGAGAGAGAGTGAGTTAGGCTTCAGAGCGAGAGGGTAGCAATGCGCCACGCTGCCGGGGGGGTGGTTGCCAGACGTATGGACTGGTTGGCAGCCTTGCGCTTATAGCTAGGCGCGACAGGGTTGGTAGTCCATTGCCGCCTGCCTACAGTATGCTGCCTATGTTGTCGTACTGCACATTGCCTGGAGGCTCGCTGTGTGTTCCATGATCAGGTTGCCTAGAACCTTTGAGATTCTAACATCCCTTGCCCTCTCTCCCAACTTCTCACGGTTGCACTCTTTCTCTCTGACAACATTACTCTCATTTCATTCTTCTCTCTATTTAAATGCATAACCTTCCCTTGAGGTCCTAAAGGAGTTTCAGCACTCACCTCTCGTATTACTCTTAGGACAAGCATATATTTACATGTATTAGATTTAAGGGGTTAATGTGAACAGCGATCTTCTTGATGAGGATAGTTGGTGAACGTTCTACATGTTCACGAGTTATATGCCCAGCTCATCATCCAATTTGTGACTAGACTAGTGCCATGTGTAAGAGCCCGACCATGCCCAGGAGTTGTCTGTAGAGGGGCGAGGACTTAGCCTTGATTTGCCTACCGAGCCAGGAGCGAGTGTAGTACCAGAGACTACAGCTCGCTCGTAGTGCCGGTATAGTAGAGTAACGTAATTTATCTGTCCTTGTGTTCTCTGCAGTCTTTTCCTGGGTTCTCGCTTTCGGTGCTGGGACTCGTTGTTCCTGTGACTTGGCCTGCTAGCTAGAACACATGGGGATGATGAGTGGGTTATATCTTTATTTTACTATGCATTGCAGCTCTCTTTAAGTTTATGTATGTAACACTTTACAATACACATTACTCACACACAAGACAACACTATTAATACTTTCATGTATCAATTAACTGCACTGTCGTTTTGCTGCTGTGTCCGGAGTTCTGTTGCGTAGGGCGCATACGGACTCAGAGGGGAGACAGAGTGAGAGAAGCGAAGTAGCCTATGCGGTAGTAGGCTACCGGCGCAGTACTGTTGCCTGCAACCTTTTAGTTATTCCAAGTATAGATTCATTCTTATAATAAGTGACTACTATTTTTGTTCCTTCCATGTGTATTATTAGGTATCTACTGGATCATGAACATCTTGTATGCTACATGCTAGTGCATGTTAGTAGGGGACAGTTATTCTAGTGCACGCGCTTTCAAGTAGGCGTGTACATTTGTCATTTAGCATTTCACTGTCATACCTTTAGCCTGCTTCTATTCTACATTATTAGAGGCTTAATATTAACGTAGTTTCTTGAGTATTGCATTTCTTTAGTAATAACGTAACCTATAAATGTCTGAGGGAGTTTAGCCTCATAGCCTACCCCTGTTGTACACTTTCGCCGAGTTAAGGTACCTCGTTACCATAGACGATAACTCTGTAGGGCGTTGGTGCTTTTGTTGTCTGGAGCATATAGTATTTGGGACTGGAATCGAGCGTGTCGTTGTCACATAAGCCATTTCTGTCCTACGATCAAGAATCCCGAATATGTATTGCCGATCCAGCCGTAACACTATACAGTATGTTATACAGTACTGTACTGTACAGTACCGTAAAGCATTATTTCCACATAGTGATTTTGATGAGTTCTTTTGCGTTTATCTTGTGTCGTCCCAGTTATGGTTTGTTTATTTTGCAAGTTTTACATTATAATATACTTCCAACTCTTTGTGGTTTTTGGGTACCAATTAGCGACGAGATTCAAGGTCTTACTGTCTATCTACCTATCTATCTACTCAGGCGCATACCCTGTTTTTTCATTTATTTATACATTATTATTTTAATTTTTTATATACAGTACAGTCGGCCCCGCAAGGGTGCGCAATAAAAGGGTGCGATTCTCCAACCGTGCGGCAGATGTCCGCGCGGTGCTTATAATCCAAGGGTGCGAAAAAAGCAAAGCGTGCGGTGGCGAAGCGTGCGGAACTGGATGCGCATTTGTCGGGCGGCCATGTTTGTGACGTCAGAGCGCGCGGGATGACTCAGTGACTCGTGTGTAAGCGTACCCTGACGCAGCCTTGCAATTCTCTTCCGCATTCTTTGTGAAGAATGGACCCTCCAGCCCCTCCACCACCCCAGCCACCTGCTGCCCCTAACCCACCGCCCAGGGTGATCGTGTTACCCACCAAAACAAAAGTGAAAGTTCTTGATTTAGAACAGAAAAAACAGTTACTAGACATGTTGGCTAGAGGTGAGAAACAGGCAAATGTGGGTAGACATTTTGGTGTGGGTGAATCAACTGTGCGTTCAATTTGTACAGGTATTCTTTCCTTAGTTCATGTTTTTCAGGGGTTATTGGGCGAAAAAAGGGTAAGTTTGAAGAGTCCCCGGACTACATAGTGAATTTCCCATAGGTTCTTAAGCTCCAAGGGTGCGTTTTACAAGGGTACGCGCATGTCTCGGACTAAGGTAACCGCACCCTTGTGGGGCCCACTGTACTGTATTTATTATATACAGTAGCCTACCGGTACTGTATTTATTTATTTATTTAAAATTAAAGTTTTACCGTAATGGAAATAATTAAGAAAAAGATTCATGTATCTGAATTTTCCGCTCTTTAGCATTAATATTCCATTTATCGATTCATAACAGCAGGCATGTGATTATTTATGAATAATATATAACCCATGCAATTTGTCATGTTCACTGTCCAGTATTTGATAAATTAATATGGTACCGGGTAGAGATGGAACGAATATCAATTTTCACTATTTGCGAATACGAATACGAATATTTTGTTGTAAAATTTGCTAATACGAATACGAATAGCGAATATTTCAATCCTTATTTCATCCTTCAAGAACTGGTAATTATTTTTATGTCACCAACAAACGTTAATTAAATTACTATGAAATTAATTACCAGAAGTTAATGACGATGTGAATGTGTAATTTCTTAAATATCATAAATGAACTGTATGAATTAATGTTTAATATATTGTAAAAGTTCAGCCATAGAAAATTGAATACTGTAATTAAAATTAAATCCATTCAATTTTCTATGTTTCCAGTCCTCAGTCCCAGTGTTGCCGCTTTTTTGGTACTAAAGTACCAGATTTGGTACATTTAACTCTCTCAAGTACATTTTATACATTTTCCAATACAATAGTCCATATCTGGTACTAAATACGAAATCAGTGAGGAAATATGATGGAATATATTTTAGTGACATGCTATTACAGTACATTGGATTCTGAAATGGCAATATTGCGATGGTTCAAATGTCCAGGTCCAGCACACGTTCGTTTACCGGGCAGTGATTCCACTCTAGAATAATTTGGTACTTTTCACTAGTTTGATCTGGTACTATTAACCCTCCAGCCCCGGGGGCTATAGCTTATGACTGTACTCCTGTACCGGGGGTTTTGAGGATTTTTTACCTATGTTAACTACTCTGTAAAAGAATGAATATTGCATGTAATGTTGTGAATAAAAAAAAATAATGTTCCACAAACCTTCCTCTGTCGAATGGCGTTTAGTAGAGGTCTCTAGCCCCTCTGGTTGCATAATGGTGAGCGCGGGAAGACGAGTGCTTTTTTATGCGGGAATTTCCTCACGCGTCCGAAAGCGTCGGCCCGCCCTGGCTACGACGCACCTAGCCGCTCGCCGCGCCAAAGTATTTATCTCCCTTAGACGATTTTAGTGTTTGATATTGAGAATGTGATGTTTGTTTTGATATTTTCTAGTTATTTTGAGGCCAATTATATAAAATATGTTTATTAGGGTATCAATTTCACTGATATTGGTAATTTTCACTCGATACCGTACATTTTATTAGTAATTGAGGTAGGTTATTGTTGTATTAGGCACTTATTATTCGTTATCACAGGTGTTTATTATACTTTGGCCATCAAATCTTAGGTCTTGTGTCACTTTCACTTTGACAAATATGCTTTAGAGAGTGTCACTGTCACTGATAATGCTCATTTTCACTCGATACCGTACATTTTATTAGTAATTGAGGTAGGTTATTGTTGTATTAGGCACTGATTATTCGTTATCACAGGTGTTTATTATACTTTGGCCATCAAATCTTAGGTCTTGTGTCACTTTCACTTTGACAAATATGCTTTAGAGAGTGTCACTGTCACTGATAATGCTCATTTTCACTCGATACCGTACATTTTATTAGTAATTGAGGTAGGTTATTGTTGTATTAGGCACTGATTATTCATTATCACAGGTGTTTATTATACTTTGGCCATCAAATCTTAGGTCTTGTGTCACTTTCACTTAGTTATATGATTTGTAAACGTTTTATATACAATTTATTGTGTCTTTTTTCACTGATTTATATATTTCTATAGGTTCTAATCATATGAATGTCACTTGGTATATACATATGTGTCACTTTCACATATTATTATGGTGGAATTGTATTTGTATCAATTTTCTCATAATACTTGACTTTTTTATTATAATACATTGGTTTTCTTCCACTTTTTGCCTATATATAATTATAGTGTACATATTGTCATTTTATTTGGCAATTTCAGTATGATTATTAGAACTCCTGCTTGGTGTGGTAAGCAGCGAAGCACCCTACAGCACAGAGTGCCACCTTGCACTCCACACACTCCGTGGTTGACTTTTTACCTGGGTGCGGCCTCACCCTGCTGTGGTAGCAGACATGGCACCGCTTCTGATTTGTTCTTCCTGCTGCATTCTGAGGAAAGTAACCAAGCTGGTGCCTAAGCAGGTATGGAGCAGACTGCAAGCGGTCGATAACGGCGGGCCCAGGATGTGCCACTGCCCTCTGTGGCGTAGCATACTTCTCCAGGAGCCCCGTCAACACCTGCTTTTGGAACCTCCGCAGGCTATTGAACTTCAGGGGTGGGTTCTCATTCCGAAGCCTGTATATATTATAGGCATTCAGAATTGACATGTCCACCATATGCAGAAAGAACTTTTTGTACCATCTGCACGAGGTACGCAGGCAGTCAATGAAGCCTATCTGCATGTCGGACTTGTCCACCAGCCTCATGTTGACATTGTAGTCCAGGACAGTATCGGGCTTGGTCACCCTGGCCTGGGTGCGGCGATCCACCTTGCCAGTCTCCACCATTTCCCCCTTGTGGATGGTGGTCAGGAGGTTGACCTTCCGCTGGTCGTGCCAGTGGATAGCCAGAATGGGCCCCGACTTCTTCCTGAAGACATCACCTTTTTTGGTCTTTGCAGGGAAAGTTGGCATGCCCTTCCTTTTCCCTCGTACTGTGCCTACAGTCCCTGTCTTGCGCTCATGCAGGTACTGTGAGAGAGTGGGGGACGTGTAATAGTTGTCCGTGTAGAGGACGTGATTCTTATGGAAGTAGCGGTCCATCATGGCTTGCACCACTGCTCCGCCAAATCCAATGAGGGGGTCCACAAGCACGTCCCCTTCCTTCCCGCTGTACACCAGGAAGTCCAGGACATAGCCAGTTGTGCAGTCGCACAGCACAAAGAATTTTATGCCAAAGCGATGTCTTTTGGAGGGGATGTACTGCCGGAAGCTGAGTTTTCCCCGGAACAGCACAAGAGACTCGTCAATGACGACCTTGCGGAAGGGCTTGAAGTAGGAGGTGAAGCGGTCTCGCATCATCTCATACAACGTCCTAATCTTCCACAGCTTGTCTGGGCGGTGGACGTCGGTGTTGGTGACAAGATGGAGCGCTGCGAGGATATCAAGGTACCGGTCGCGAGCCATATATTTCCCGAAGGCAGGGGTTGAAATCAGATCATTGGTGATCCAATAGTCAGGCAACCTATGCTTCCTGACATGAGGCATTAGCATGGTGAGTGCCAGGAACACCATGAATTCTTGATGAGTCACTGGGGTCCACTTCCTCATATGGCCCTTGGTCACCTTGCCCAAAAAGTGTACCTGGAATTGGTGCTGCTTGTTTGTCTCTTTGACAACATAGCCTACCACCTCCTCATCAAAGAATGCCTCAAATAGTTGGTGTGGTGGAGCATTGGGGCCTGCAGGAAAATTGGGGGTAATGCCTGAACCCTCCAGTGCCTCATCAAAAGGTGGCACATCAGGGTTGTATCCATCCCCATCAACTACGTCCTGCCATTGAAAAACGTAGAATGGGTCTTGTCTACGCTGACGAGGAGCTCCAACTGGTAGCCCAGTACGCCCACGGCCAACTCGGGAGGCGCGCGCCCTAGGGCGGCGGCGAGGGCGTCGGTCAGGGCGGCGGCCAGGGCGGCGGGCAGAAAGACGGGCAGCACGAAGCCGGGCCAAGCGGGTGGGTCGAGGGTCGTCGATGTCCATATAGTCATCGTCATCGTCAGAGTGGTCATCTTGCCCTGACGGTGGACCTATGTAATCATGGCCAGAGTCTTCAGAGCGGTGCCCTTCATCATCAGTGGCCCCCACATAATCTGGCGGGGAACCAGTGATGCGTGGGCGGCGTGCGGGTGGGCGAGGTGGGGAAGGAGTGACAGGTGAGGCTGTGTCCTCCAGAGGTCCCGGGCTCCTTGGCCTGCGACGAGTCACAGAAAGCAATGATTCCGTTTCACTAGGCCCAGGTATTGGTGATGCGACCTCAAATACTTCTGCAGGAAGACATGTTGAAGGCGGGAGAGGTGGGGAGGACCGTGGGGAAAGTTGCGGGGACGTATGGCTGGGGCCGGCAGGGGTGGACGCCGCCGCGGGAGCCTCAAACAAAACTCTCTTACTTTTCTTCATTTTCTTGGTATATTTTCTACCTTTCCCCTTTTCGGCAGCAGTATGTCTCCTGTCGGGGGACCTAGGAGGCAAATAGGCCGAAAGTGGGGGGTCCTCAACCCTTGGCAATGGTGGGGGTGGTGGGGAAGAATGCGGGGCATCCGGGTCATCTTGGGTGGCGTGGGTAGATAAGGGAGACAATGGCGGTCGAGAAGGGTCACCACGCTGACCCTCACTCACAGCCTCATCCTCACCAACTATTTTAGCTTGTTCCCTAGCTGCCGCGGCCGCCTTTTCAAGTATTTTTAACTTGTAGAAATGGAGCTTGAAAGGCGATTTACCTGGGGAAGGGCTTGGAGTCGTGTCACTTATGCGAAATTTTGTTTGTGACCTTGAACTCTCCCACTCACTCACTCTCGCAAGTTCACTTTCTTGAGGTAAACCATCTTCCTCAACAACTGGTACATCACGTACATCACCTTCATCACTCTCATCACTCTCAAATTCTTTCGCAAATCCCAGGAATTGTTCTTTATCACTCTCATGGCCATAATCACTCGACTTATAATTACTCGAGTGGTCACTCACTTCTTCATCAATCTTATGCTTGGCATCAGCTTTCTCATAAAGTCTCAAAGTCGTCTCAATACCTCCGGGAGATAACACATTTAGGCGATGGCGTCGGGGTAAGGCACGACGCACTATCAAGGGCGTCGTAGGAAGCACGATGTCGGACACGGCGGAATCACTATTTGGTGTACTGTCCATGATGGCGTCGGGGTAGATACTGTTGTTGTGGCGTCGTTGACGCCGGGTGGCGCCACCTACCGCCCAATCATCACAAAATGTGCGCGCGGCTTTCGAAAATCAAGCACGAAAGCAAGGGGCGTACATGAGGCCATCCGGGTTGCGCGGGCCGAGTATGTTATGGGCGTATATGAGGTCATCCGGGTTGGAGGGGTTAAATACAGTTAAGTAGCAACACTGCTCAGTCCATCTTCATTCCACTTTAACGGCCCCAACGCACATCTACACTGTTATTTATTCGACTGTGTTAACTTTAAAATATACTATTTAAAATTTTTGTATATATTCTATTGGTTTCGTGAACATATTCGCATATTTGCAAATAGCTATGAATGGAAATGCGAATACGAATACGAATACGAATATTGAAAAACAGCGAATATTCGGACATACGAATACTGTACGTAACTAATATTCGGTCCATCTCTAGTACCGGGTAACAACTTATAATTTTAGTCTCACTTTTAATTTATCCTCTCCTTGTCATGCATGGTTCACCTAATTATCTCATCATCCATTCTCTTCATTTTACCAATGTCTCCTTACTCGTACTAGACTCACAATGTGTCTGCTCTATTTTCAGAGCCAAGAAAGAAACTGCGAGAGAAGTGGGTGGGCGGTTTGTAATGTCTCACATGTGGGACGCCGAAGACCCTCGTCTCTTGGTGTGTGAGGCCAAAGCTCTACACGTTACCAAGAAAAACGCCAACCACTATCTCAATTCTACCGCTAAGGAGGAGAGGGTTGGTATTTCTGCCTTTGCTTATCTTACTTTATGATTTTATGTGAATCATGTTATATGTCTTATGAAACGGATTGGTGGTCTTATATTGTTTAATTTTAATTTTCTGTGACTTGTGTAGTACCGGTATGTGTTCTTTGCGTGTAAGAATGTTATTTTACTATGCCAGATTACTTTAGAGAGTTGGTGTGGGAGATTAAGTTCAGACAGCATGTTTACGACCCTGGTTGACATGTGATTGAAGATTTCACTGTAATATTCATTGCCTGATTTTGCACTCCTTTCAAGGATTAGAGTAATACATACATGCATGCATACATACCATTTATGAAAATATACAATTAAGTTTGCAACATTCTTGATGCAATCCAAGCCACAAATGCAATCCCTTCATGATCAAGTTCTAAGGTCTGAGACCATCCCTGAAGTTAACCAGGCACAGCAACACACTCTAGAAGAGGATCTGCTCAAAATCTACTAGGATTGATCAATAATTGATTTTATAGGCCTAAATTCATGCACACATGACAGACATGAATGCATGTGTGATCCTTGGTCACCCATAGGTGGTTGTGGTAACAGAAAAAGTTATCCCCACCTACAACACAGCAGTTATATGAGACTCCCTGGCTCCTCCAACCACATTACCACCTCCAGGGACCAATAGGAGACTGCTGGGAGCAGAACACTATTCCCAACTACAGGGCCGTACGTCCTTACTGGCGCCCCAGACTATATTGTTAACCACCTTGACATGTTGCTTGAAAGTGTAACAGGTCAATCACCCGATAAACTTTCCAGCAAAAATTGCCTGAAATCTCGTCCGGGAGGATACTCCGGAGTGGAGTTGGAGCGTGAGTACGGTTACGCGCTGTCACGGCATATGCCCCCATTGATTGATTGATTGATTGACTAACACATTGGCCACAGAATGTGGATGATGAGAAGTCAGTCAAATATATTTTAAGGAAAATCTCTTAAACTACCACATAAATTATGGTTTCAGATATAGACTATCTTAGTGTATACAAACATTTATCTACTATGAATGATGCCCCCGTGTATTGAGCCAACTCAACCAGCTGGATCAACTCGTCGATCACCAAGGACTGGCTGCTGAATTGTTTTGTGCCCTACGCCAGGTGGAAGTGCCAGCTGTTGGGGCTTCCCTTCGATGTCCTCTTTATAATGGATAACTGCCCCGTTTACCCTGGATATCTCTACCACCAAACACCACATATGTTGTACAATGGCTTGGACAAGAAATTGGCAATGTTAAATTCTTTTATCAGATGTACGTCTACGGGTTGTTAATGAATAGCACAGAGACGGAAGAAGATACGCCAGATTATCTCCGAGTTTGATGCAGAGAGTGAGATTGCAGACATCGACGACCCTCTGCCTGGTGGTGAGCCGGAAGGAGGGCAGCCTCATCCCCAGGCCAATGGCACCGACGCCCAAGTGAACGAGAATGACATCGACGTAACTGTAACTTTATTATGTGCATTACTCTATGTTGTGATATGAATGAGTATGCTTGAGGATTCTTTAATGTGGGTATTTGTTAGCTTCCAAAAGTCTAACCCATGAACTCAGGCTCAGCCATCTACCAAATTAGTTTTTTCCCTTAGGATATATGTTTCGAATAGCGTGAATTCAATTAGCGCGAGCTTGCGCATCCACCGAAATCACACGCTATTCGGGACCCTACTCTATTTCCTTTCTAATACTAATGTGTTTGTCTCTGTATCTGGAACCACGTTTTTTTTCTATAATTAGTTGAATATTTCAGTCATAACTCTTTTCTAACACTGATGCTTTTGTCTGAAACTAGAATGATACTGTATTTTCCTTATTGTTGTTTTTTCTTTCAGCCGTACGTGATGCTTGTGTGCCTGTTTGTAAGTGGCGACCATGGCATCATCGTACAGGACTCCTTCCCCCTCACCCCGACTTACACCAGGCTGTTGGGGGTCCAAGTGCCCTTCATGTACCTCCTCAATGCTCACGATCCTGATAAGAAGGTCAGTGTCTTCTCACTTTGTGTTCCTTAACTTAATGGGATATTATTTTAACACTACATTCTCGATCCCAATACTGTAAAATGGCCAGCCTTATCACGCTTCTTATTCCTTAACTTGGTGGAATATTATATGTACAATCACCTGCAGAAGTACCTAGTACACTGCTACATGATAAATTTGAGACAGGTCACAGAAAACAAAGAGTGAGGGAGAATACTGACTTGATTTTTGTGGCAGAAGTGAATGCTTCATAATATTATATCCGTGTGTCAGAATTATTCAGTGAAATGTACATCACTTATCACAGCAGACATTTGTATGCTGAGTGAAATATGATTTATCATTGTACAGGAATGTTAGTGAAGAGTACTCAATATATCCTGGAATAAAATTGGCTTAACAATAGCTGGCAATTTTATTTGTTTAGTTCCGGTAGTGTTAAGATTTTTAACCCTCGTCTAGCGGGGTGTTTTGGGCTATTTTGGGCATATTCAGGCCCTCCTGAATGATAAATCAAGTATCTGCATGAAAAGAAATGTATTCAGCAAAAACTAGGCGCTAAAAGCTTCAAAATGAGACCAGAACGAGCTACATAGCACTCGTGGTTCTCATACAGTGGTACCAGAAACATGGGAGTTTAGCGTATAGCGGTATATTTTTCCCAGCTACACTCACTACTGGCTACACTGCCGGCCTCTCGAGAACACAGGGAGGGTGAGTCAGTGGGCGGCGGTAGGCCCTGGGAGTCGGACGTGTGGCCCGCTGCGCTCCCGGCCATTTGCACTCTATTTTAATCCTTTAAAAGCCATAATAATGCTCCTAACTTGCTGCAAATTGGTGCCCGGCTATAGCCGGGCGCCGCTCTTTAAGGGTTAAAGAATACTTGATTCTTACATATGTATGTTAACCCGTTGAGCCCCGGCTAGTTATAATATTTTGTTCACCCCAGTCCCAAGCCATTTTCACTTCTTATTTTTGTTTGCTAAAATGGAAGACAAGGATCTATCTATCTATCTATTGCCTGACGCCGTGATCCCCGAAGGGGTGGCCACGAACGAACCGCCCCCATGCACCTCTGTCCCCAGTCAGTCGACGCCCCTCCCCCCAACCAGCACCGCCTTCATTCATGTAGTTCCTCACTCCATCCTTCCACCTCATATTCGGTCTACCTCTCCCCCTCTGTCCCTCCACCTCGCTCTCGTACACCCTCTTAGTCATTCTCTCGCTTTCCATACGTTCCATATGGCCGAACCATCTCAAGTTGTTCCTTTTCACACTTTCCAGCACATCTACCTCCACACCACACCTCCTTCTTACTTCCTCATTAGTCTGTCTATCCCTCCATGTAATTCCGCACGCACTCCTTAAGTAATTCATTTCCACTGCTCTCACTCTTGGTCTGAGTCTCTCAACCAACGTCCATGCTTCGCTTCCGTAAGTCAGTGTCGGGATTACCACACTGTCATGCAAGGACTTCTTCACTTCCATACTGACCACCCTATTTCTTGTTACTGCTTTTAGCGTTCCTACAATCCTCTTCCCCTGTTGTACCCTCTCCCGCACCTCTTCATCCATAGTCCCATCTTTACTCAACACACTGCCCAGATACTTAAAAGAGTTGACGATCTCCATAGCCTGACCGTTCAGCTTCACCTCACACTCTGTGACTTCACCCCTTTCGAAGACCATAACCTTGCTCTTCCCCGTATTTACCTTCAAATTCCGTTTTTCGCACACTGTTCCAAACTCATTTACCAGACCCTGCAACTCCCATTCATTATCACTCATCAGAACTGTATCATCCGCAAACAGCAGTGTTGGTAGCTTCCACTCAATTCCCTCCCTTTTCAGCGATACACCAACATCCACTGCTCTTGATAGTATTTCTTTCATAACTCCATCCATATATACAGTAAACAACCACGGGGACATCACACACCCCTGTTTCAAACCAACATTCACGTCAAAGAACTCGCTCTGCTCACTCTCCACACGTACTGCCGCCTTTGCACCCTCATACATGCTCTTCACTGCTTTCAGCAACTTGCCCTCTACTCCGTATATTCTAAGTACTTTCCACAAACCTTCTCTATCCACTCTGTCATAGGCCTTCTCCAAGTCCATAAAGGCAACATACACCTTTTGTTTCTTCTCCAGATACTTCTCCACAACACAATTCAGGGTAAAAATCTGATCTACACATCCTCTTCCCTTCCTAAAGCCTCCCTGCTCGTCGCCTATCCATTTCTCCGTTCTCACTCTCTCAATCACTACCCTACTGTATACCTTCCCTACTACGCTTAGAAGACATATTCCTCGGTGGTTACCACACACTCCTCTTTCCCCTTTGCCCTTATATAGGGGGACTATTATGCCAGTCTTCCAGTCATTGGGTGCACTCCCCTTCTCCCATGCTAGTTTGCACATTTTCCATACCCATTCTATCACTATCTCACCACCATACCTCAACATTTCCCCACACACTCCATCTGTTCCTGGTGCTTTCCCCAACTTCACTCTTTTCATGGCTTCCCACACTTCTGACCTCCTGATCCCCACCTCCTCCTCCACTACTTCTCTTCTTCTCCCTCCCATACCATATCCAGCTATGTTTGCTGGCTCTTCATTCCTTTCATTTAGCAACTCACTGAAGTACTCCCTCCATCTTTCGACTCTCTCTTGCTTCTCGGCTAGCATTCTCCCATTCTTATCTTTCACACCCTTACTGTTTCCCTTGCTACCTTCCCTAACTTTCTTGACTTCTTTCCAGAACAGTTTCTTACTCTCCCTCCATTTTACACTCAGATTCTTTCCAAATTCCTCATCTACTCTTCTCTTACTTTCCTTCACTACTCTCTTCACCACCCTCTTACTCTCCACGTACCTCGCTCGTTTCTGTCTCTCGGAATCTTCATTCCCTCTACTACCCAACCACTCTCTATATGCTTTCTTCTTTTCTTCCACAGCTATTCTTACCTCTTCTGTCCACCATGCTGTACCTTTCACTCCCCTCCCTCTTCTCCTCACTCCACACACCTCCTCACATGCTGCACAGATCTCATCCTTAAACACCTTGCTCATCTCCTCCACTTCCTCCATAACTTCCAGGTCGAACCCACCTAGTCGTCTTTCCACTGCTCTCCTGTACTCCTCCCTGACTTCCTCCTCCTGCAACCTCTCCACCCTCCTCACCATTCCACCCTCCTCTCGCCTCCCTCCCGCTCTCCTCACCCACTTCTTTTGTAACCTAACCTTAGCTACCACTACATAATGATCAGACAGACCCCCTCCAATACCCCTATACACCCTAGCAGCCATCACAGATTTCTTCATTCGTTCATCCACACATACATAATCAATCAGTGACTTTCGTTCCACCACTGTCTTATCCTTCATCGTCAACATCCGTTTCCACGTGTACCTGTGGATCATTCTGTGTCGGAAGAAGGTGTTGGCTATCCACAGCCTCCTCCCCACACATACGTCCACAAGTGCACTACCATTCCCATTCACCTCTGATGGTACCCCCCACCCTCCCACCACTCCCTCAACTTTCCTATCACCCACCTTACCATTCATATCCCCAATCAGAAATATTCTTTCGTTCTTGTCAAACTTCTCCAGGCACGCCTCCACATTCATCCAGAACTCCTCTTTCTTTCTTTCAAGTATATCCTCTGTCGGGGCATACACGCATACAATCACCCACGTTAGTATTCCTACTTTCATTCTCACCCACACAATCCTTGAACCCACAGACCCATACTCTCTTACACATTCCTTCCATTTGCTACTTACAAACAAACATGCACCTTCTCTCGCTGTTCCTTCACTCACTCCAGCACACACACCCATTCCACACTCCCACTCTCTCACATCTGAACCTTTCCATTTGGTCTCTGTCATTCCACATACATCCAGCCTGGCATTCACTAACACTTCCAGAACCTCTCTCTCTTTTGTGCCATCATTCATGCCACTAACATTCCATGTAGCCATTCTCAGAATGTCCGAAGGCATGTCCTTAGTCGGTCGTGGTTCGTCAACGTTGGTTCCGTCCGCATCCGAGGCTGTTCGTTCGTTTTTTTTTGCTTAGATATTTTTTCCGGGTGGGGGTCGCAAGCCCACCGACCCAACCTCTTTAGTCGCCTCTTACGACACGCAGAAGGCACGTGGGGCATATTCTATTCCCTAACCCCCAGGGGGGACAAGGATGAGAAATGAAAAAAAAACAAAAAAAAAATCACCTCGGATATTTTTTTTTTGGGGGGGGGGGGGCCTCAAAAAAATTTGTTGAGCCAAAATGGAAGAGAATGGTAAGAAATAAAAAAAAAAAAAAAAAAAATTACCTTGGTCATTTGGGGGGCGGGGGGAGGGTCGAAAGTTCGTCTCCCCCGCATGACCACCCGCCCGGGAGCACTAGGGTGAAAACTGAGTATGGCATTGTACGGCATACATCCTAAGGAGTGTCTCACATAAATCACAAGCCTCTAGCTCCCATACGACCGGAGTAATGAAGGTTCAAAGTGGCGGTGAACTAAGGGTGTAAAGTATCCCCACTAAGCCCACCACCACCAGCCGCGCGGCTGTCTTGGCCCGCTCACACCTACCGGCCCGGCTCCCACACACACTACGGTACCTCCCCCTCCTATTCTCCTGCCATTTCCTACCTTACGAGCCACGTAACTGATTTTAATATGTCGGATGCACGTGATGCGTCGCTGGGAGTTGGTG
>JBAKBP010031833.1:0-23940 GCA_037953745.1 Lithodes maja
CTCCCAACCGCACTATGGTAGCCTACTGTTTAAGTGAGAGGAAAGAATATTCATGGGGCACAGATCATATAGACCGGCCTCTCGAAGAAATATCCCTAAACCTACTAATAATATTATTTATATTAATCTCACCACCACACCCCCAATGAAATTAATTAAAGTATATATGATCCACCGGGATTCGAACCCGGGTTATCACACACATATTTTTGCCACCTTAACCATTACACCACCAGGACGGTTAAAGGTTTATGCACACGCCTACGACTTATTATCCATTCTCGAATACTGGATATTAGTCTAATCATGTTCATACTCCCAACCGCACTATGGTAGCCTACTGTTTAAGTGAGAGGAAAGAATATTCATGGGGCACAGATCATATAGACCGGCCTCTCGAAGAAATATCCCTAAACCTACTAATAATATTATTTATATTAATCTCACCACCACACCCCCAATGAAATTAATTAAAGTATATATGATCCACCGGGATTCGAACCCGGGTTATCACACACATATTTTTGCCACCTTAACCATTACACCACCAGGACGGTTAAAGGTTTATGCACACGCCTACGACTTATTATCCATTCTCGAATACTGGATATTAGTCTAATCATGTTCATACTCCCAACCGCACTATGGTAGCCTACTGTTTAAGTGAGAGGAAAGAATATTCATGGGGCACAGATCATATAGACCGGCCTCTCGAAGAAATATCCCTAAACCTACTAATAATATTATTTATATTAATCTCACCACCACACCCCCAATGAAATTAATTAAAGTATATATGATCCACCGGGATTCGAACCCGGGTTATCACACACATATTTTTGCCACCTTAACCATTACACCACCAGGACGGTTAAAGGTTTATGCACACGCCTACGACTTATTATCCATTCTCGAATACTGGATATTAGTCTAATCATGTTCATACTCCCAACCGCACTATGGTAGCCTACTGTTTAAGTGAGAGGAAAGAATATTCATGGGGCACAGATCATATAGACCGGCCTCTCGAAGAAATATCCCTAAACCTACTAATAATATTATTTATATTAATCTCACCACCACACCCCCAATGAAATTAATTAAAGTATATATGATCCACCGGGATTCGAACCCGGGTTATCACACACATATTTTTGCCACCTTAACCATTACACCACCAGGACGGTTAAAGGTTTATGCACACGCCTACGACTTATTATCCATTCTCGAATACTGGATATTAGTCTAATCATGTTCATACTCCCAACCGCACTATGGTAGCCTACTGTTTAAGTGAGAGGAAAGAATATTCATGGGGCACAGATCATATAGACCGGCCTCTCGAAGAAATATCCCTAAACCTACTAATAATATTATTTATATTTGTGAGCATTGTGAGAGTGAGCCAAGAGAATATGGACAGAGTGACGTATGTGGTGGAAATAACATGTGAGAGTGAGCCAAGAGAATATGGACAGAGTGACGTATGTGGTGGAATTAACATGTGAGCGTTGTGAGAGTGAGCCAAGAGAATATGGACAGCGTGACGTATGTGGTGGAATAAACATGTGAGCGTTGTGAGAGTGAGCCAAGAGAATATGGACAGAGTGACGTATGTGGTGGAATTAACATGTGAGCATTGTGAGAGTGAGCCAAGAGAATATGGACAGAGTGACGTATGTGGTGGAATTAACATGTGAGAGTGAGCCAAGAGCATATGGACAGAGTGACGTATGTGGTGGAATTAACATGTGAGCGTTGTGAGAGTGAGCCAAGAGAATATGGACAGAGTGACGTATGTGGTGGAATTAACATGTGAGCGTTGTGAGAGTGAGCCAAGAGAATATGGACAGAGTGACATATGTGGTGGAATTAACATGTGAGCGTTGTGAGAGTGAGCCAAGAAAATATGGACAGAGTGACGTATGTGGTGGAATTAACATGTGAGAGTGAGCCAAAAGAATATGGACAGAGTGACATATGTGGTGGAATTAACATGTGAGCGTTGTGAGAGTGAGCCAAGAGAATATAGACAGAGTGACGTATGTGGTGGAATTAACATGTGAGCGTTGGGAGAGTGAGCCAAGAGAATATGGACAGAGTGACGTATGTGGTGGAATTAACATGTGAGAGTGAGCCAAGAGCATATGGACAGAGTGACGTATGTGGTGGAATTAACATGTGAGCGTTGTGAGAGTGAGCCAAGAGAATATGGACAGAGTGACGTATGTGGTGGAATTAACATGTGAGCGTTGTGAGAGGGAGCCAAGAGAATATGGACAGAGTGACGTATGTGGTGGAATTAACATGTGAGCGTTGTGAGAGTGAGCCAAGAGAATATGGACAGAGTGACGTATGTGGTGGAATTAACATGTGAGCATTGTGAGAGTGAGCCAAGAGAATATGGACAGAGTGACTTATGTGGTGGAAATAACATGTGAGAGTGAGCCAAGAGAATATGGACAGAGTGACGTATGTGGTGGAATTAACATGTGAGCGTTGTGAGAGTGAGCCAAGAGAATATGGACAGAGTGACGTATGTGGTGGAATAAACATGTGAGCGTTGTGAGAGTGAGCCAAGAGAATATGGACAGAGTGACGTATGTGGTGGAATTAACATGTGAGCGTTGTGAGAGTGAGCCAAGAGAATATGGACAGAGTGACGTATGTGGTGGAATTAACATGTGAGAGTGAGCCAAGAGCATATGGACAGAGTGACGTATGTGGTGGAATTAGCATGTGAGCATTGTGAGAGTGAGCCAAGAGAATATGGACAGAGTGACGTATGTGGTGGAATTAACATGTGAGCGTTGTGAGAGTGAGCCAAGAGAATATGGACAGAGTGACGTATGTGGTGGAATTAACATGTGAGCGTTGTGAGAGTGAGCCAAGAGAATATGGACAGAGTGACGTATGTGGTGGAATTAACATGTGAGAGTGAGCCAAGAGAATATGGACAGAGTGACGTATGTGGTGGAATTAACATGTGAGCGTTGTGAGAGTGAGCCAAGAGAATATGGACAGAGTGACGTATGTGGTGGAATTAACATGTGAGCGTTGTGAGAGTGAGCCAAGAGAATATGGACAGAGTGATGTATGTGGTGGAATTAACATGTGAGAGTGAGCCAAGAGCATATGGACAGAGTGACGTACGTGGTGGAATTAACATGTGAGCGTTGTGAGAGTGAGCCAAGAGAATATGGACAGAGTGACGTATGTGGTGGAATTAACATGTGAGCGTTGTGAGAGTGAGCCAAGAGAATATGGACAGAGTGACGTATGTGGTGGAATTAACATGTGAGCGTTGTGAGAGTGAGCCAAGAGAATATGGACAGAGTGACTTATGTGGTGGAATTAACATTAACATGTGAGCGTTGTAACCAATATCAACAATCACAATCTAATACACACGTAGCTGGTACCGTACTGCAGGATATACTTGAGACAGTCAACAATGAGTGAGGGAAAACACTGACTTGGGCTCGTGTTTAAGGGGAGATTTCCACTTGAGGGATGTTTTTCTTGACCCCTTTCTCCCTCATGTTTAGCCCCATTGTTTTTCTAATGTTAAGACGTTTGCCCCATTATTTTGACGATGTTAAGAACCTTCGACACATTTCTGTCAATTTTAAGAACTTTCGTGCCATTTAGGAGTCGATTTTATCCTGGCGAGCGATAGCGAGCCTGTAACTTAAGAGGAACCGGCTTTCAGCAGACATTTTTCTACCGAAAAATGTACAAATTTATCTTGAAAGGGGCTCAAGGGGGTGTAATCTTAAGCTTGATGGATATCTAGAGACCATACTAAAAACCTCCCCTTAATATGCCCACTGACGTTGACGAGCTATTTCAGAATTCCACACTATTAAGATGTAACTATGTAGACGATACTTTACATCACAAACTAATGATCACGAGCAATGTAAGTTAACACAATGAAATACAATAGTTATAACTATACTCTGTTTATTTTCAGTTGCGGGTAAATTGTCATGTCCTCATCATGATTACTCGGCTGTTACAGAGACTTTGTATCGAAATAATTATGTTGTTATTTAATAAATGTTTGGTATTAATGTGGCGCAGAGACATAACAGGTTCATATATTTCCATCAGGTCTCGAGGAATCAGATATTAAGGAGTTCAATTTACCATCAGCTGGGAAAACACAAACTATTGTTGATATAGAACAACACCATTGTCACGCATGGATTAACATACAATCATAATTTGATTTACAGCGAAACAACTAAACTAAACCTATGCAAAGGGGCTGAGTTGCGAAAGTGTTATTGATAGACCATAATTATTAGTCTTGTCATTAGAGTTATATCGGGAATAAATTTGATCATTTATGTAGCTCAAGGGAGTTTTGGATTTTATGGACTTCCTTCTCCCTCATGTTCAGCCACATTTTGTTTTGGGATTTTAAGTTCACTCCATTAGTTTGGCGATTTTAAGACCGTTTGTGCAATTTAGGTTATTTTGTTGTTGTGGCGAGCCTGTAATTTTGGAGAAACTTTCTACCGAACAATGTACACATTTCTGTAAGGGAAGTATCCCCCTCACATCCTGCTACCCAATAGTAGCCATCTTAACTGAACTATCATTCCTACGAATTTAACTTTATCAAATATTAGTTTTAATAATATTGTTGATAAATATGAAAGAGAAAATTTAATCTGTAAATTATAATACCCTGATAAAATATTAATATAAAGATAAATGAAGTCTTCCATTATAATCCTCGATTAAATTTATAATACAAAAATAATTATATAACCTAATGTATAAATTTGGACCTAATTTTTTGTACAGTAAACCCAGATTTCAGTGGTAGTAATTCATATTAAAAGTCTAATAGTTTTTAATTAGTCTCCCCATTATAAGTTTTTGAAATTTGGGTATACTTTACCCTAGACTTATGATTAAACTAATTTAATTGTGTCGGCTGTGACTTGGCAGTAATAATTGTTTGTGTTTTGTTAATTCATGTTTTTTTTTAATTAATACCAGTATAATATGTTTGACTCTGTCTCGAGTCGGCCATCCCCAGCTATGAGGTATGTGCCTGAGAATATATATACATACATACATACATACATACATACATACAGTATTATACAGTACATACTATATTTAAGGTTGGTCCATAAACTAATCATCATCATCATCTCCGACGCCTTGTTTCCCCCTGGGAAACCCCCGCTAGAGGATGGCCATGACAGAAACGTCTCCAGGCTACTTTGTCAAGACATGCCTCCTTTGCCCGTGCCACAATGCCCCTTCCACTATGTGGAAGTTTTTCTTCAATATATTTTTCCATAAACTAATTTTTTTATTACAAAACTATTAAATTGATACATAAAATTAATATTTATGAATTCAATTATTGTGACCACATTATGTCTCAGGCCAGCCAGTAGGCCCTATTGGCAGACAACAACTTTTTTGTAATAGTCTTAAGATTTCATATGGAAATGAAAGATTAGAAGTCATATTAATTCCCCATACTTTCCCTGCATCACTGTAAGTACGATAAAGCCGTAGAGGGTCTTGGGGCGCGAGGTGTGGCTTTGGGACGAGGGGACAACATCACGGAGAAGCTACAGTAGGCCCAACGCATCTACCGGGAGGAGGGCAAGTCCGTCCTCATCGACGCTCTCATCGGCAAGACCAAGTTCAGGGAGGGCAGTATCTCCGTCTAAGGGGGGATGGGCGTATTTATTTGTTCATTTATGTATAATTTATGTATAATTTATGTATAATTTAAGTATAATTTATGTATAATTTATGTATAATTTAAGTATAATTTATGTATAATTTATGTATAATTTAAGTATAATTTATGTATAATTTATGTATAATTTAAGTATAATTTATGTATAATTTATGTATAATTTAAGTATAATTTATGTATAATTTTATCATCTCTTTATTTTCCTCCTTAGACCTTCATCAAGCTTAAACAAAAAAAACACCCCCTAAGACCCTCCTTCAAGATAAATCTGTAAATTTTTCAATAGAATAATGTTTCGGCCAATGGCCGGTTCCTCTTAAATTACAGGCTTGCTACCGCTCGCCAGGACAAAAATAGACACCTAAATGAATCGCCAAACTAATGGGCCAAACGTCATAAGATCTCAAAACTAATGGGGTTAAACATGAGGGAGAAGGGGGACCAGAAAAGCGACTCATCTCCCCTTAAAGCTGGTATCACAGGAGCGTTCTTTCCCTCAACGCTCTCTCATCGGCAAGACCAAGTTCCGGGAGGGCAGTATATCCGTCTAGCACAACGTGGAAGGATCAACAGCTATAGTCTGTTCATTCTAGGTTGGGCAGAAATCGTAACGCCTAACCTCTCCTAACTCAAAAAGGAATAGAGTAATACTGTAGAGATAATATTATAAGTGGCGTTCGCTCAGAAGGCTAGTATAAAATTTCAGATCATCGTCATCATCATCAATAGAGATAATATTTCTACCAAGTAGGAAGACTTGGCTAGGGAATATGTGTATAAATTGACAGCTCATTTTCTCTAGCCCTTTTCGAGTTACAGAGGTTAGAGTCTATTATTTCTGCCCAACCTAGGATGAACGAACTATACAGTACCACACTACAAAATACCTAGGATGCTGCCATCAGGACTGGACGTTAGGATAAGGGGAGATTTCCACTTGAGGGATTTTTTTCTTGACCCCTTTCTTCCTCATGTTGAGCCCCATTGCTTTTGATATAATAAAACGTTTGCCCCATTAGTTTAGCGATTTTAAGAACTTTCACCCCATATTAAGACCTTTTGTGCAATTCAGGTGTCGATTTTATCCTGGCGAACGATAGCGAGCCTGTAATTTAAGAGGAACCGGCCTTCGGCCGGGAAATTTTTCTACCGAAAAATGTACAAATTTATCTTGAAAGGGACTCAAGGGGGTGTAATTTTAAGCTTGATGGAGGTCTAGGGAACAAAGTAAATACCTCCCCTTAAGTAGAGCAGATTAACCAGACCGCTGAGCTCCATGCTGACCTCTCGTAGGTCTGGCATTAGGACTGGAAGTTATAATAGTTTATCTTATGGATCACTGTCTTTAGCTCGTATTTGGTCTGTACCTTACTATTTCATATTTGTTCACCAACCAACTTTACTTCTAAGCTCAATTAATGAAATCAACAAATACATCTGGCACTCCAAGGACTCGAACCTAGGACACTCACACCGAAATTCCGCTCGTGTATGCATTACGCTATCAAGACGTACCCTACTATATATACCTTACCTCACCCCCGGAGAGGCGCGGGTCTTATACATGGAAATATAATGCCGATGATTGAATTTCGAGTGTATTTATTACAATTATAATATGTACAAATATGCAGTAGTTTTAAATTTACAAAGAAATGGGGCGACAGGTCTTAAAAACGCCAAACTAATGGGGCGACAGGTCTTAAAAATGCCAAACTAATGGGGAAAAGAGCTTAAAATCTTATAACTCGAGGGACTGAACATCAGGGAGAAGGGTGGGTCCAGAACAAATAAAGAATGACCTCCCCTTAGAGCACAATTATTTAAAAAAACTATGTCTAAAGAAAAGTCCATCAGGGGTGAAGGCATATTTCTACTAATTTGTAGACTCAGATGCCAAACAGGTCTCCCTCGATATAAGATTGGGTTACAGTCATGAAAACCCGATCTTAAATTATTATGTTATTTACACCAACCAACTTCACATCTAAACTCAATTAATGAAATCAACAAATACATGCAACACTTGGAGGACTCAAACCCAGGATACTCCCATCGAAATTCCGCGCATTATGCATTACGCTATCAAGACCGTTTATGTATAGCAAACCCTAAAATGATTGGGATAATAGTGTAAAATTTGCTAAATATACAAACCAAAACACGGATGACACAATATAAAGGCAAAACGATATAAAGGATTTAATGGCGATGCGTTCTCGGGCCAGCCAAAACCCGAATCCAAACCCCTAAAAACCTATTATAATATCCTGAATCAGGGCATCGGACAGGGATCGGGGAGGCCTGTAGTTTCTAGCCCACTCATTAAAAGAATTAAGGGGAGGTCTCCACTCGAGGGATTTTTTTCTTGACCCCTTTCTCCCTCATGTTTAGCCCCATTGCTTTTGAGATTTTAAGACGTTTGCCCCATTAGTTTAGCGATTTTAAGAACTTTCACCCCATATTAAGACCTTTAGTGCCATTCAGCTGTCGATTTTATCTTGGCGAGCGATAGCGAGCCTGTAATTTAAGAGGAACCGGCCTTCGGCCGGGACATTTTTCTACCGAAATATGTACAAATTTATCTTGAAAGGGACTCAAGGGGGTGTAATTTTTAGCTTGATGGAGGTCTAGGGAACAAACTAAATACCTCCCCTTAAGAGGAGGTATTCAGTTTGTTCCCTAGACCTCCATCAAGCTTAAAATTACACCCCCTTGACCGCTTTTTAAGATAAATTTGTAAATTTTTCGGTAAAAAAATGTCCAGGCCGAAGGCCGGTTCCTCTTAAATTACAGGCTCGCTATCGCTCGCCAAGAAAAGATTGACACCTATATGGCACGAAAGGTCTTAACATTGACATAAATGGGGCGAAAGTTCTTAAAATCGCCAAACTAATGGGGCGAACGTGTTAAAATCTCAAAAGCAATGAGGCTAAACATGAAGGAGATAGGGGTCCAGAAAAAAATCCCTCCAGTAGAAATCTCCCCTTAAGCCGGTATCACACGAAAGCTTTTATAGTCAACATTCGATTATCAAAAAATTTCTGGCATAATTTCAGGAATATTGTTCACTGGTATCGGAAACTAGACTGATGGTAGATGAATTTAGGTAACCGAAATACTTAAAATGTTAACCTCGTAAGCTGCCAGCCCAGTGTTGAGGATTAATGTTGAGTGAAAAGGCGCTCGTGTGATACCGGCTTTAGTGAAACCCCCTATGTTTTTCTGTATTTTGCCATTATATTGTCTTTGTCCCAGTTTTGGTTTGTTTAGTTTGCAAGGTTAACATTACCCCTTCAGACTCATATGACGCAGAGGTTGCCAGATTAGCAATAAGAAATAAAGTTCTCTCACTCTTATAATTACCTCCCAAAAATTAGTTTTCTACCCACAACTAACTTAAAGACAACTGCAGAGGTTGAAGTAACTAAGCTAAAGGTTTCTAAATTCCCCTGATGGTAACAAAGGCTTTAAAGTATCCCTAATCGGCTCAAAATCGCGTCATATGTCGGAGTGGGTTAACTTACAAATATACCTAATTAATGAAATTAATGAAACTAATTAATACATGATTGTACTCCAAGGATTTGAACCTAGGATACTCCCACCAAAATTCCGCGCACTTACCATTACACTATCAAGACAGTTTTGATAATAGATTTAGTTTTGTAGTTGATGTATAGAAAATTATATTCATAATTTGGTTTCTAGAGTTCGATGCTTCCATAGAAATAGGTAAAGTCCACTACAGTATTATTTATGAGTGGGCTAGAGACAATGGCATCTGAGTGTACTATGCTCCAAGCCAGGTTCAGTCTGAGTACTGTACCTGTACTGTATAGATAAGTTTCTATTAAGTTTTTGTCTTTATTATTAATGCTACTCTAGTAATTACCTACACAAAAACAAAGTAATGAATTTACATATGTGGTATTTTAATATCCCTGAAACGTATTTTTCCAACTAAATAACTGGTTGTTTTCATTTCTTGTTGATGTGATGATGTGTGGACCACATCACTGGTTCCTGATACTGTACTCAACTTTCCCTTTATAATTGTTAAGGGGCACAGGGCCTTGGGTGGGGCTTCGGTTTCCCGGGCATTTCCGCACACTCCTCAGCTCCTCGCCTGGGAGTGGCTTCGGTCACCTGGACATTCTTAGTGGTAAAGCAGGGATGGTTCTGTGGGGGTGCTTGGTTATTTCCTTGGCCTTGCTCGGGACCTTGGGGCTGTTCGGTCAGACAGCCTGGGGAACAACAACAACAACTGTACTCAGAATATGTAGGGGAGAGCGGTGATGATTTGGATAGTGGGATGGTTCGGTCATTCAATTTCCTGTAAAAAGTATGGGCCCTGTCACCCTGTGAATGTAAGATTTTGCAAGAACATGTGTATATTTATTACCAAAGCTCATATGGCTTCCATAAGAAGTGATTAAATTGTAAAACTTTTAAACAAACCAAAACTGGGACGACACAAGATTTTTGCCAAAGAACTAATCAAAATCGCTAAGTTGAAGATTGACGACATTTGTGTGTTTTGCAATTCTGATGTTTATTTGTTTAGGTTTGTTTCGTAAGCTCTACCTCTATGAATATGTGATGCATCACTTCAATAAATATTATGCTGAATCTTTATTAATCAGTGAATGTTGTGTATAAACATGACTTTTTTTTATATATATCTCTCCCAATAATATAGAGATGTGTGGGATGGTTCGTCCATAATGTGTAATGTGTAATCTTATGTGTGGAAGATACAAATATTCTACAGCAGTGAAATATAATTGAAATAGTAAATAAGTACATAATAGTAATCTCAGATATTTGAAAATGGTGATTAATTAACGTGAAATTTTAAGTTTGAAGTTTAATCTAGGTTAGTTAATGAATGGGATAATTACGAAACACCCCCCTCAACAAGTCCGATCCATCCCGACTACGTGGAATGGTTCGACCATATATAAGATGAACTAGCCAAGATTGGTGGCTTTCAGTGGTACCAATAAATGTGAACGGCTTCCGATAGAGTTTTAAAATGATTTTTGTATGGTGGCTTAATCATCACCGCTCTCCATTTATTTGCTAATTCATGTATTTTTTTTATTATTTCTTTAGTTTCCTCCTTGGTCCTCCATTAAGCTTAAAAAAACACCCACCCAAGACCATCCTTCAAGATAAATGTGTACATTTTTCAATAGAAAAAATTTCCAGCTGAAGGCCTGTTCCTTTTTTATTACAGGCTCTCTATTGATCGCCAGGAAAAAATGGACACCTAAATGACCCAAAAAGTCTTAGAATTGACAATGAAATGGCACGAAAGGTGTTAAAATACCCAAACTAATGGGCCGACTATCTTAAAATCTAAAAAATAATGGGGCTAAACATTAGGGAGAAAAGGGTCTAGAAAAAACGCCCATGTCCCCTTAACATGGACAAATAATGGTTACGCATCAACTGCCAGCCAACAGTGAGAAGCGAGGCGCCATGTCACACTCAAGCTACGCACCACTACACAAAAAAGGTTAGTTGCTGCAATAGGAATGTCAACCTATTGTATGCCTATATGTTCCGTTTGCGAATATGGTTGGGTGTTATGGAGGGGTGATTTTTGTCCGGCAGAAGCCAAGTATATACTGTATACATTATGATAGTGTATATACTGTACTTCGGGCGAGAGGATTCACAAGGTTAACTAATATATATATTAGAAGTACAGCATTGATTGGCGGTATGTGATAATATTGCATCTTTTCTACGTACTTTAAAACATTTTTTTTACTTTGGCAGTTATTTCGGTATCTTAAGTCTTTTGCACGCGGTCACAACAGTTAAGCAAGCTTCTAATTTTACCACTTTTTGGGTTGAGGGTAACCTTGTAGGTTAAATTTATACATTACTATAATGGAGGTACCTCAATGATTGTCATATATACAATCTTTATGACCCATAAATCACTTATAATCAACCAATGGCATTTGAATTCCCTGGATGAAGTCCCACCTATTTAAACCAATCACTTGTCACACACAGCTGCGCATATCCCATAATGCAATGTATTGGAAAAGGAAGGTTATGGCGAGGCACCATGAGAATCTAAACTTCTAAAAAGTGTTCTGTTCGGTCTCTGGTCGGCCACCCCCAGCAGTGGGGTATGTGCCTTCAAATATTTAGAACACATTTGTAGTCTCTGTAGTAAGTACCACCCCCAGTCCCTCCTACTGTATATCATCTATGTGGAAGTGAGAGACTAAACATTTTCCAGCATTTAAGATAATCTGGTTTTGTGAGAAGGTTACTTTGTACTACAGTACCATAAAGTTATGGTTACTATTTATTACCATTAGAAAACTCAACACCCAAGGAAAACAAAATTTTAACAAATGCAGTCGTATAGTATATTCACATGTAAAAAACTTCAAATTATAGGATTTACAGATACAGTACACTAAGTTAACATTAATCAGCACAGCTCGTCACACAGAAGTATTCAGTTACCAAGTTCTTTATATCCACACACGTCAAGGCACGTGCTCTCTATAACCACACGTTGCTAAGAAGTCGCCAACACTTCCAAGTTCTCGTCTTCATTATATCCGCACACCCACACACGTTGCCAAGTCGGCAACAAGCCTAAGTCCTCTTGATATCCACACCAGTCGCCAACACACTCTTCTCAATATTCATATGCCCAAGTCCCCAAGAAATCTTCAACACGTCAACGTGCACACGTCCTTACAGTTCCTGATGTTTGCTATAGATCCTCCAAGAGTCACCACCGCACCATCTTCCTGATTTAGTGTTGCAGGCAAGGATCACCAAGTCTTCAAAACCTTTCACATCAAATGGCCTTACAAAATGCTCAGCACTCCTTCATTGCAACTCTGACTGTCCTGTAATGGAAAAAGAGTACCCTTGGGACAGCAGCAATTAAGGAGAGATTTCCACTTTATTTATTATTTTTTGGAACCCTTTCTCCCTCATGTTTAGCCTCATTGCTAACGTGATTTTAAGAAGTCAGCCCATTACTTTAGCGATTTTAAGAATTTTCGCCCCATTTCTTGTCAACTTTGTAAACCTTTCGTGCCATTTAGGAGTATTTTTGTCCTGGCAAGTTGTAATTGACCAACAAACCATATAATAACCGCAGTGAATCCCTGAATTAATAATTAAGTAATCAAACTGTCATAATTTCCACATATGACAATAATGTAATAAATTTTAAATTAAAATTATATAACAGGCTCCGAACCATCTCACTAAACCCTTTTTACTCCATATATCATTCTTAAGCTGCACAAAATCATCTAAATATACCTATAAAAAAATATAATATACGTCACCGGTACAGAAGGGGTTATATTATTATACTCGATGATATAACATTTGACTAATTAAAGCTATGATGATGAATAATTTGGGTAAATTTTGGGAAAACCGATATATTCGAGGTTCGTGAAGCATTCATGGGCTTCACCAAACATGTTATGTAGGATACTGGCATAGACTACATAATTATAACCTAGAGTCCTAGACACAAAAGCGTGACGTCCCACGGTTAGTTTGCCGCGCGTCCTAGGGATTTGGTGGCAGCACTATTGTACTGTACAACAACCAAAGCACCTCAGTGGCTTGTCCTTATTATAGATAGTCTGTGCGCTGCGCGCGCCTGCCAGCTAGCTTGCTGCAGTGTTTCCAAAGTTAAGGGAATATCCGCAAAACGAGGGAGCAGTAGATTAAAGAGGGAACGTATTTAAGAGTTAATTAATGTTGGTAAGAACACATGTAAATTATTTAGTATAAATTAGATATATACTGTATATAAGCAAGATGAAAATATTACGTATACATATACACTATAAAACATAGGTTACTCATTTATGATGCAAGCTGTATACCTTCAAGCAACACAACAAGAATTAAATTGTCATTTTGAATAAATATTAGTATGTTACATGTTATGTAGATGTTAATTTGTCAAGTAGCACTAAAACTGACATTTATACTTATGACATCTAGGGATATTTTGTCTCACCATTAACGTTGGCAACTCCCGAATCTCACATCAACAATGGCGGGTGTTGGAGGAGTTTTGCTTGTGTACCTCCTCATAATGACGACAATTACAAGATGACTGGCCTTTACAGTAGCCTCTACTTATGTCTATTTAACTATGTCATGTCTCCAGAGTCTCTGGATAATGTTCAATTGATTATTAATAGCGTTATTAGTACAAGGTAGGGATTATTACGAATTAATAAGGACCAAGGACAAAGATAGTCAATATAATGTCTTTGTGGGGACCTTCCCCTCCTATTGTCCTTTGCGATCGTGCTGCCATCTCTCGAACGCGCGGATCCCTATTTACAGATTTGTGGTGTCTTCTTTCGTTTCTAGGTCATAATATGTACTCTATGGGTACTGGCTCACAAATCCTCTACTAATATATATTAATTAATATTTCACATTATCCTAATTATTTAATGTAGATACAGAAATATATATTATATCAGATCAATATAGGACCAATTCTCTTTCTAATTTACATCAACGACATAGATGAGGGTCTCACCTGTACAATCTCAAAATTTGCTGACGATACAAAAATTGCAAATAGCGTACTCTCAAAAGATCAAGTTGACGATATGCAACATAACCTAGATAAATTGTCACATTGGGCCCAAATTTGGCAAATGAGTTTCAATGCGGATAAATGTAAAGTACTACATATCGGATACCTAAATGAGAAAGCAAACTATTCGATGAATGGCACTCAGCTTAAGAATGTAAACAGAGAAACCGATCTGGGAGTAACAATATCGAGTAACCTAAAACCGAGTCAACAATGTTCAGAAGTTGTTAAGAAGGCAAACAAAATAATTGGCTTTATAGGCAGGTCATTTGAGCATAAATCGAAAGACGTTATCCTAACCCTTTACAATTCCTTAGTCCGCCCTCTTCTGGAATACTGCGTTCAATGCTGGTGCCCTTATTACCAAAAAGACATAAACAAGCTAGAACGAGTTCAACGTAGAGTTACCAAAATTATACCTAGCCTAAAGAACAAACCATACGAAGACCGAAGACCGTCTTAGAGAATTAAATTTATTTCCTTTAGCCCAGCGCAGATTAAGAGGTGACTTAATTCAAGTGTTCAAAATCATCAAAGGCATCGACAATATGAACTGTAGTAAGTACTTCACTATCAACCAATCTAATTACACACGGGGAAACGGTTGCAAAATTATTGGTAAATCTTTTAATTCACACGTATCTAAGAATTTCTTCTTCAATCGAGTTGTCAACTTGTGGAATGGGCTTCCCCGAGACGTTATAGACTGCAGCACCGTTGATTCATTTAAACTCCGCCAAGACAAATATCTCGCATCAAACCCGCGACTGACTGCGTTTGTAAATGAATAACTTTATTTTATCCTCCCCTCAGTTACTAACCCATATGTCCCCTACTAACTTCCTAGTCCTGCCACGGACATTAGATCCAGGGCAGTAGTTCCCTTTCCAATATTCCCTTACCCACTCTAAACCACTGTTTGGACACTTGATCCTCAGTGTTTTGGAGGACAAGCAGCCTAGAAGGGTCATTAGATCTGTTGTTGCTTGATTTCCTTTGTACTCCTTTGTAACTAAATCATGATAACATAGAAACAAAAATGCTCCACTAGAGGATTGCGAAGCATTGGAATAACATTTTTAGTAGGAGATAACGGTCATCTATTTCTTTGGGCGCCATTTTGGTACCCTAATACAGCCGCGATGAATTATATTATCTTTTATCATCAAGAATTTATATGTAAAAATCAAAGTATATATTCAGTGCTAGAATTACCGAATGTAGGCCTATGTTATAAGTATGGACATATTTGAGTGTGAAGAAGGCCAATATGGCTCATCAAGTCACTCAGTGAACCGATATGGCGGAGGTTGGCCGATATTTGTAACGAGGATCTCTCGAATGTTCACTGATTAGCTCGATCTCTACATTATTACATTAAGGGGAGGTATTTAGTGCGTTTCCTAGACTTCCATCAAACTTGAAATTATACCCCCTAGACCCCCTTTCAAGATAAATTTGTACATTTTTCGGTAGAAAAATGTCCCGGCCGAAGGCCGGTTCCTCTTAAATTACAGGCTCGCTATCGCTCGCCAGGAAAAAATCGACACCTGAATGGCACGAAAAATCTTAAAAGTGACATAAATGGGGCGAAAGTTCTTAAAATCGTCAAACTAATGGGGCGAACGTCTTAAAATCTCAAAATCAATGGGGCTAAACATGAGGGAGAAAGGGAGCCAGAAAAAAATCCCTCCAGTGGAAATCTCCCCTTAACCTAATGAAACTTTAATCTCTTCACCACCATTACGTAATGTTCATCATAGTCTGGTTACCATTAAGACGATTTTGTATATTTTGCATCTACCTTTATATCCACATTTCCTAATATTCCGGCATTTTCTTCGCATCACATGGCATATTTTATGTATTCTTTGTTTCACTTGTTTTCGTGCATTTTTCCTTTTTGTTGGTGGTTACTGGGATCGAGACTGATTTGACTCGAAGCAAGTGATTCGTTCAGTGACTCGCTTGACTTCTTGGTTTCGAGCCAGCCGAAGACGAGAGGCTGAACTTTTCATTCGTTCATTTTGTTGCTGGTCTCCACCAGGTAAGGAACTCGTGTGCGGTGTCTTGTGTTGGTGATGTATTTAGGCTATTAGATTTTGATTACAACGGTTCATTTTCATTTAAATATAGACGATCATAAATTATGTTAGAGGAGCGGTTCTGTTTAATATAGGCATTTAGTTTACCGCTTGCTTGATAACTGTATGGCAAACGAGGCCATGCTGTGTACCGGCTGGCAAACGAGGCCATGCTGTGTACCGGCTGGCAAACGAGGCCATGCTGTGTACCGGCTGGCAAACGAGGCCATGCTGTGTACCGGCTGGCAAACGAGGCCATGCTGTGTACCGGCTGGCAAACGAGGCCATGCTGTGTACCGGCTGGCAAACGAGGCCATGCTGTGTACCGGGTTTTCAGTGATCGTCTGCTAAGGTGAAGTTACTCTTTATAGTTCCCATCATAGGCTAACACGAGGTGAATAAGTTCAACATTACGCAAGTACATGAAAGTTTTCCTGTATTCTCTGCATTTTAATTAATTTTATTTTATTAATTTTTATTAGAATGGGACAATATACAAATTATGCCGGTCAATATACAGGAGGCGCTACAATATTGGTAAAAAATTAAGCTCAATAGCATGTGATTAAGCGATTTTTCTCCAAATTGTTGATGTAAGTGTCATTCCCGGGAAACTAACATAATACATATTATATGGATATTTACGTTTTAAGGGTTTGTTTACACTTCTTCTTTTTCGTCTTCATCTGGGAGACTTCTTTTTCGTGACTGTCAGTCAACAACTGAGACATCTGGTGGCGAATGCAATGAACTATACTGGTGGCGTCGTAGCCAAAGTAATCACCCTACCTAATTCATGCCAAGAGTACTCGAGTTCACTGACACGTGATGTCTATCGACCAATCAGGTGATGCCATGATTTGGAAAACAGGTGGCCCAGGATATAAGCTGTCAGTTTGACTCTGGCCAGCTTGTGTAGAGGGTGTGAGCCGATCAAAGCTTTTTCCACCGTCTTTAAAAACACTGGGGCTGCTTAAGACCTTTTCGCCTTCCAATAAGTGTAAACTGTCCAAAGTGCAATAACCAGTGTTCCAAATACAGCTGACGAGGACAGCTGGTTTTGAAATGCACATACACTTGTTTTACATGGAAAAATTCGAAACAAAAATCCACCAGCTGTTGACCAAGATGAGTGGTGATCGAGCCTCCAGCGGCCAGCCAGGCAGCCCAGTACCTCCTCTGTTCATTAAGGTTAGTTGGTTGGTTGGGACAACATAAAGGAGCCGGACCACAGCTAGCTAGGGAATCTTAATGGGTCATCGCAAAGTAACATAAAGTACAAGATTTTTTCGCATAGGATTAAACTGGCATGCAAGGGCTGTTGGTTACCATACTGATGTTTTGGACCGACAGTTAGCCCATCGATCTTTTTAGGCCTAATAGGTCCGGTAGAGCATAGGCTATACATCATTGCTATATATGTCATTAAGAGCTGAAATGTATTATAAGGGAGAACAAAAATAACATAAAATACATAGGCCTACTGTAAAACAAACAGTTTTTCAGCCAGTACCCAACCAGCGGGGGTGTGGGGGCGGCAGCCCCCACCAATAATACTAGGTTAGGTTAGGTAAGGTTGTTAGGTTAGGCTAATGTTAACCCCATTCTTACTAGGTTAGGTTAGGTAAGGTTGTTAGGTTAGGCTAATGTTAACCCCATTCTTACTAGGTTAGGTTAGGTAAGGTTGTTAGGTTAGGCTAATGTTAACCCCATTCTTACTAGGTTAGGTTAGGTTAGGTAAGGTTGTTAGGTTAGGCTAATGTTAACCCCATTCTTACTAGGTTAGGTTAGGTAAGGTTGTTAGGTTAGGCTAATGTTAACCCCATTCTTACTAGGTTAGGTTAGGTAAGGTTGTTAGGTTAGGCTAATGTTAACCCCATTCTTACTAGGTTAGGTTAGGTAAGGTTGTTAGGTTAGGCTAATGTTAACCCCATTCTTACTAGGTTAGGTTAGGTAAGGTTGTTAGGTTAGGCTAATGTTAACCCCATTCTTACTTTGTTAGGTTAGGGTAATGTTAACCTTATGAAAACCCAAACAAAGATTTTATTAGGGTTACTGTGTAATTTTAACATGAACATTAGTAAAATCCGAGCCTTGGCTCGTGTTTTCGAAATGTCGGGTTATATGGGTATGGAAATTTACAAAACCCGAGCCAACATGTTAATAAGGTTACTGTGTTATTTTCATTTTTAAATTAGTTAAATCCGAGCCAAGTTTCGTCAAAACTTGGCTCGGGTTTTCAAAAAGTCAGGTTTTATGGGTGGGGAAATTGACAAAACCCGAGCCAATATTTTACCAAGGTTACTGTGTTTTTTTCATTTTTACATTTGTTAAATCCGAGCCAAGTTTCGTCAAAACTTGGCTCGGGTTTTCAAAAAATCAGGTTTTATGGGTCTGGAAATTGAACAAACCCGAGCCAAATTTGGGTTACAAATGTGTATTATCGTGTTCTATAGTGTTCTATACGCTTTTTACCCCTCAATTTCCCTGATCTTCATAGCCCTCCCCACTATCGGGGGGCGTGTCTTTAGATTGATGGATAATGGGTAAATGCTTAATTCCCATTCAATTTCATCACTAGATTCGACTAAAACACCAAAAACAAAATCAAAATTCCAAAAAAAATACCTGAAAAACACGTTGTTGCGTCTCCTGTATATTAACCATTATGCCCCCTCACCTTATTATATCAGACGGTAATGGCCAAACCGTTTATTATATAAAGGAAACTGGCCAAATTTTCTGTACTATTATCTAGTTTTCATAAAATAAATTTAGTGATTGTAGGGTAATTAGTAACACCCATCGGAAATATCTTTGGTATTGCTGACTTTTAGGCACAATCGTTATTTTAGCACTTGTTTTTCTTTTTTGTAATCTTCAGAATGTGCAACACTGCCCAGTTGTCTTTTATTGGGAGCACTACAGCCAAGACTTAACATCTGGACACCCCATACATACAAAGATAAGTAGCCTATAGGTCCGATCAGATGTAAGGTATTGACCACTTGAGTTTAGTTCTATTAGGAAGTTGGAGCTGTAGCCATCGATGTTTAGCAGAATTACCGGTATAAATTGAAGAGCCCCCGGACAGCATTTTAAGTTATTTTGTTCTTTTTTTTTTTCGATATAGGCCTACAGTACAGTGTCTTGGTTAAACTAGCAGGGGTGTGGGGGCGGTAGCCCCTACCTATAATACTAGGGTAGGCTAGGTTAGGGTTAAAAAGGCTGTCTGGGGTCTCCATTTTTTACCGAATTACCAGCTATAATACGGGTTTAGCACATTCATATAATTATAGCCTACATAAAACCCAAGTAGACATGCTCTTTAGCCACAAGGAACTTACAGTAGGCTATTATTATTTGTTATTAAATATCAATGTCTACAGCTCCAACTTCCTTAGACAAACTCGCGAGTGGTTGATTGAGGAATAAGCAGTTTAGGGTGTCAAACGAAGGTAGTAAATCATATATACTGTATATATACCGGTATATATATATATATATATATATATATATATATATATATATAATATATATATATAATTTTTTTTTTTTTTTTTTTTTTTTTTGCATTGCTAAAATTAGGCCTATAGTTTTATAGTTCAAATTGTCTCTGTAGGGGGTAAAATTGCCCCACGACCATGCTATTTTACGTGAATTTTCCTGTATTCCTTCTCATATTCATTAGTCTTCAAAGTCCGGTTTGACATCCTGAGCAGTTACCTCTTTTTTTAATTTTCGAAGTGTTGAAAAGAGTTTAATAGGAAGCTGTTGGAGTGGCTTTGTGAGTTATTATTCTGTAACTTAACCAACAAAACTGACATATCAATGCTTAAGCAGGGGTCTGGGGGCAGCAGCCCCCAGGTTAGGTTGTTAGCTTAAGTTAATGACATAATATGGTTTTCGGGGGCTTGTTTTAAGAGTGCTAAATAATTGGTAAATATGCATTTGCAGAAGGAAGCTAGCCTTAAAACTCAATCAATGAAGGAACTGATGAGAAAAAAAGATAATACATAGAACACAAGCTCTCTCTCCCCCTCTTCTGCTCTCCCCTTCTCTCCCTCATTTGCTTCCCCCCCCTCTCTCATCCCTCTAATGCTCTCCCTTCTCTCGTCCCTCTGCTCTCCACCCTCTAATCTCTCTCGCCTCTCTCTCTTCTGCTCTCCCTGCTCCCCCCCCCTCTCCTCCCTCTTCTGCTCTCCCTTCTTTCTGCTCTTCCTTCTTTCTCCTCCCTCATCTGCTCTCCCTTCTCTCTCCTCCCTCCCTTCTCCCCTCCCTCTTCTGTTCTCCCTTCTCTCCCTCTTCTGCTCTCCCTCATTTGCTTCTGCTTTCCCTCATTTGCTTCTGCTCTCTCTACTCTCCTCCCTCATCTGCTCTCTCTACTCTCCTCCCTCATCTGCTCTCTCTACTCTCCTCCCTCATCTGCTCTCCCTTCTCTCTCCTCCCTCATCTGCTCTCCCTTCTTTCTCCTCCCTCATCTGCTCTCCCTTCTCTCTCCTCCCTCTTCTGCTCTCCCTTCTCTCCTCCCTCTTCTGTTCTCCCTTCTCTCTCCCCCTCTTCTGCTCTCCCTTCTCTCCTCCCTCTTCTGCTCTCCCTTCTCTCCTCCCTCTTCTGTTCTCCCTTCTCTCTCCCCCTCTTCTGCTCTCCCCTTCTCTCCCTCATTTGCTTCCCCCTCTCTCTCATCCCTCTGCTCTCCCCTTCTCTCCCTCATTTGCTTCCCCCCTCTCTCTCATCCCTCTGCTCTCCCCTTCTCTCCCTCATTTGCTTCCCCCCCTCTCTCTCATCCCTCTGCTCTCCCCTTCTCTCCCTCATTTGCTTCCCCCCTCTCTCTCATCCCTCTGCTCTCCCCTTCTCTCCCTCATTTGCTTCCCCCCTCTCTCTCATCCCTCTGCTCTCCCCTTCTCTCCCTCATTTGCTAACCCCCTCTCTCAAATCCCTCTGCTCTCCACCCTCTAATCTATCTCGCCTCCCTCTTCTGCTCTCCCCTCTCTCTCTCTTCTGCTCTCCCTTCTCCCCCCCTCTCTCTCCTCCCTCTTCTGCTCTCCCTTCTCTCCCTCTTCTGCTCTCCCTTCTCTCTCCTCTCTCATCTGCTCTTCTCTCTCCTCCCTCTTCTGCTCTCCCTTCTCTCCTCCCCCCTCTCTCTCCCTTCCCCCCTTGTCTCTCCCCCTACTCTCTCTCTTCGTCTCCCCTTCTCTCCTCCCTCATTTGCTCCCCTCTTCTCTCCTCTCATTTGCTCCCCCTCCCCTCCCCCCTTCTCTGTCTTTCCCCTCCCTCATTTGCTCCCCTCTTCTCTCCTCTCATTTGCTCCCCCTCCCCTCCCCCCTTCTCTGTCTTTCCCCTCCCTCATTTGCTCCCCCCCTCTCTCTCTCTCCCCTCCCCCCTTCTGTCTTCCTTCCTCTGTCTCCCTTCCCCGGGCTCTCTCTCTTTCCTTTCTTCCCTCATTTGCTCCCCCCCTCTCTCTCTCTCTCTGACCTCCCCCATTCTCAGTTTCCCTTCCTCTGTCTCCCTTCCCCGGGCTCACTCTCTTTCCTCTCCTCCCTCATTTGCTCCCCCCCTCTCTCTCTCTCTCCCCTCCCCCCTTCTGTCTTCCTTCCTCTGTCTCCCTTCCCCGGGCTCTCTCTCTTTCCTTTCTTCCCTCATTTGCTCCCCCCCTCTCTCTCTCTCTCTGACCTCCCCCATTCTCAGTTTCCCTTCCTCTGTCTCCCTTCCCCGGGCTCTCTCTCTTTCCTCTCCTCCCTCATTTGCTCCCCCCTCTCTCTCTCTCTCCCTTCCCCTCCCCCCTTTCTCTCCTCCCTCATTTGCTCACCCTCCTCTCTCTCTCTCTCTCCCTTCCCCTCCCCCCTTTCTCTCCTCTCTCATTTGCTCCCCCCTTCTCTCTTTCCCCTCCCCCCTTGTCTCCCTCATTTGCTCCCCCCCTCTATTTCTCTCTCCCCTCCCCCCTTCTCTCCTCCCTCATTTGCTCCCCCTTTTCTCCCTCATTTAATCCCCCCCCTCTATTTCTATCTCGCCCCTCCCCCCTTCTCTCCTCCCTCTCTATTTATCTCTCTCCCTTCCCCTTCACTCTCTTCACTCATTTGCTCCCCAATTTTTCTTTCCCCTCCCCCTTTCTCTCCCTCATTTGCTCCCCCCTCTCTATTTCTCTCTCCCCTCCCCCTTCTCTCCTCCTTCATTTGCTCCCCCCTCTCTATTTCTCTCTCCCCTCCCCCTTCTCTCCTCCTTCATTTGCTCCCCCCTCTCTATTTCTCTCTCCCTCCCCCTTCTCTCCTCCCTCATTTGCTCCCCCCCTCTCTATTTCTCTCTCCCCTCCCCCCTTCTCTCCTCCCTCATTTGCTCCCCCCCTCACTATTTCTCTCTCCCCTCCCCCTTCTCTCCTCCTCCATTTGCTCCCCCCTGCTCTCTCTTCCCCCGCCCCTCTCTATTTCTCTCCCTTCCTCTCTTCCTCCCTCTCTCCCCTCCCTCTCTTGCTCCCCCCCTCTCTCTCTCTCCCAGGCAATCGGTGATTTTGGTCGAATTTTGACTTGTCAATATTATTACATATTTGGATTCGTCTCGCCGTTGCGGATTCAACGGTAAAATTTGTTTTTAATTTTGACCTATTTTTAGCCCCCCTAGGCCTATTTTAAAATTTAAAAACTCCATAGAAGAGTTATTTATGAACGGATTTTGTTTAAATTTATACCATAAGTACACTTTGGCAAGGTGAATCAAATGGCGGAAACATAATTAAAATCGAACCAATAGTTTAGGATATCGATTTTGACTGGGCCTTCCTGGAGGGCCCACGGGACCGTTTTTTGGACTTTAAAAGTTCTCTGTAGCCCAAACTATACGTCCTAGGGAATTCTACTTCGTGCATTCGATTTTTTTTCGGCGAGCTGCTTCTAGACATGGTATTAGATTTCATTTTCGCCCAGCCATTCGGCCAGAATCGAAAATATTTTTCTCAAAAACCTTGGCAAAGTGGTGATTTTGGTCAAATTTTGACTGGTCAATATTATTAAATATTTGGATTCGTCTCCCCGTTGCGGATTCAACGGTATAATTTGTTTTTAATTTTGACCTAATTTTAGGCCCCCTAGGCCTATTTTAAAGTTTAAAAACTCCATAGACGATATATTTATATAATGATATATATTTATATAAATTATACATATATACTGTATATATAATATATAAATTATATATATGTATTTTGTATATATATATACTGTATATATATATATATATATATATATATATATATATATATATATATATTATATATAATATATATGTATTTTGTATATATATATATATATATATATATATATTATATATATTTTGGTCGGATTTTGATTTATCAATATAATTACATATTTGGATTCGTCTCCCCGTTGCGTTTGTAACGGTATACTTATGTTTTTTTTATTTTGACCAATTTTTAGGCCCAATAGACCTATTTTAAAGTTTAAAAAACTCCATAAACGATATATATATATATA
>JBAKBP010031834.1:0-23936 GCA_037953745.1 Lithodes maja
GGCTAGCTAATACACGAGATTTAGACAGACACAACGGGGTTCAAATCCACTTAAAAACTAGCCTAGTTAAGATTGACGTGACAAAAAAAATATTTTTCAAACAAAAAATCTGAGATTGTACACTAAAGTGAACTGGTCTTGTATAGTGGAGACACAAAACGGGATTTAGAGCCCCTAAAACTAGGCTAGCTAATACACGAGACGTAGACACACAACGGGGCTCAAATCCCCCTAAAAACTAGGCTAGTTAAGATTGACTTGACAAAAATAAAATGTTCTCAAAAAATATTTTCTGAGATTGTACACTAAAGTGAACTGGTCTTGTATGGTGGAGACACAAAATGGGATTTAGAGCCCCTAAGACTAGGCTAGCTAATGCACGAGACGTAGACACACAACGGGGCTCAAATCCCCCTAAAAACTAGGCTAGTTAAGATTGACGTGACAAAAATAATATTTTTCAAACAAAAAATCTGAGATTGTACACTAAAGTGAACTGGTCTTGTATGGTGGAGACACAAAACGGGATTTAGAGCCCCTAAAACTAGGCTGGCTAATACACGAGACGTAGACACACAACGGGGCTCAAATCCCCCTAAAAACTAGGCTAGTTAAGATTGACTTGACAAAAATAAAATTTTCTCAAAAAATATTTTCTGAGATTGTACACTAAAGTGAACTGGTCTTGTATGGTGGAGACACAAAACGGGATTTAGAGCCCCTAAGACTAGGCTAGCTAATGCACGAGACGTAGACACACAACGGGGCTCAAATCCCCCTAAAAACAAGGCTAGTTAAGATTGACTTGACAAAAATAATATTTTCTCAAAAAATATTTTCTGAGATTGTACACTAAAGTGAACTGGTCTTGTATGGTGGAGACACAAAATTGAATTTAGAGCCCCTAATACTAGGCTAGCTAATACACGAGACGTAGACACACAACGGGTCTCAAATCCCCCTAAAAACTAGGGTAGTTAAGATTGACTTGACCAAAATAATATTTTCTCAAAAAAAAAAAAAATCTGAGATTGTACACTAAAGTGAACTGGTCTTGTATGGTGAAGACACACAATGGGATTTAGAGCCCCTAAAACTAGGCTAGCTAATACACGAGACGTAGACACACAACAGGGCTCAAATCCCCCTAAAAACTAGACTAGTTAAGATTGACTTGACAAAAATAATATTTGCTCAAAAAAAAAATCTGAGATTGTACACTAAAGTGAACTGGTCTTGTATGGTGGAGACACAAAATGGAATTTAGAGCCCCTAATACTGGGCTAGCTAATACACGAGACGTAGACACACAACGGGTCTCAAATCCCCCTAAAAACTAGGCTAGTTAAGATTGACTTGACAAAAATAATATTTTCTCAAAAAAAAAATCTGGGATTGTACACTAAAGTGAACTTGTCTTGTATGGTGGAGACACAAAATGGGATTTAGAGCCCCTAAAACTAGGCTAGCTATTACACGAGACGTAGACACACAATGGGGCTCAAATCCCCCTAAAAACTAGACTAGTTAAGATTGACTTGACAACAATAATATTTGCTCAAAAAAAAAAATCTGAGATTGTACCCTAAAGTGAACTGGTCTTGTATGGTGGAGACATAAAAACGGGATTTAGAGCCCCTAAAACTAGGCTAGCTAATACACGGGACGTAGACACACAATGGGGCTCAAATCCCCCTAAAAACTAGGCTAGTTAAGATTGAGTTGACAAAAATAATATTTGCTCAAAAAACAAAAATCTGAGATTGTACACTAAGTGAACTGGTCTTGTATGGTGGAGACATAAAAATGGGATTTAGAGCCCCTAAAACTAGGCTAGCTAATACACGAGACGTAGACACACAACGGGGCTCAAATCCCCCTAAAAACTAGGCTAGTTAAGATTGACTTGACAAAAATAATAGTTTCGCAAACAAACAAAATCTTAGATTGTATACTAAAGTGAACTGGTCTTGTATGGTGGAGACATAAAATGGGATTTAGAACCCCTAAAACTAGGCTACCTAATACACGAGACGTAGTCACACAACAGGGCTCAAATCCCCCTAAAAACTAGGCTAGTTAAGATTGACTTGACAAAAATATTATTTTCTCAAAAAAAAAATCTGAGATTGTACACTAAAGTGAACTGGTCTTGTATGGTGGAGACACAAAATGGGATTTAGAGCCCCTAAAACTAGGCTAGCTAATGCACGAGATGTAGACACACAACGGGGCTCAAATCCCCCTAAATACTAGGCTAGTTAAGATTGACTTGACAAAATTAATATTTTCTCAAAAAAAATATATAAGATTGTACACTAAAGTGAACTGGTCTTGTATGGTGGAGACACAAAATGGGATTTAGAGCCCCTAAAACTAGGCTAGCTAATACACGAGATTTAGACAGACACAACGAGGTTCAAATCCACTTAAAAACTAGCCTAGTTAAGATTGACGTGACAAAAAAAATATTTTTCAAACAAAAAATCTGAGATTGTACACTAAAGTGAACTGGTCTTGTATAGTGGAGACACAAAACGGGATTTAGAGCCCCTAAAACTAGGCTAGCTAATACACGAGACGTAGACACACAACGGGGCTCAAATCCCCCTAAAAACTAGGCTAGTTAAGATTGACTTGACAAAATAAAATTTTCTCAAAAAATATTTTCTGAGATTGTACACTAAAGTGAACTGGTCTTGTATGGTGGAGACACAAAATGGGATTTAGAGCCCCTAAGACTAGGCTAGCTAATGCACGAGACGTAGACACACAACGGGGCTCAAATCCCCCTAAAAACTAGGCTAGTTAAGATTGACGTGACAAAAATAATATTTTTCAAACAAAAAATCTGAGATTGTACACTAAAGTGAACTGGTCTTGTATGGTGGAGACACAAAACGGGATTTAGAGCCCCTAAAACTAGGCTGGCTAATACACGAGACGTAGACACACAACGGGGCTCAAATCCCCCTAAAAACTAGGCTAGTTAAGATTGACTTGACAAAAATAAAATTTTCTCAAAAAATATTTTCTGAGATTGTACACTAAAGTGAACTGGTCTTGTATGGTGGAGACACAAAACGGGATTTAGAGCCCCTAAGACTAGGCTAGCTAATGCACGAGACGTAGACACACAACGGGGCTCAAATCCCCCTAAAAACTAGGCTAGTTAAGATTGACGTGACAAAAATAATATTTTTCAAACAAAAAATCTGAGATTGTACACTAAAGTGAACTGGTCTTGTATGGTGGAGACACAAAACGGGATTTAGAGCCCCTAAAACTAGGCTGGCTAATACACGAGACGTAGACACACAACGGGGCTCAAATCCCCCTAAAAACTAGGCTAGTTAAGATTGACTTGACAAAAATAAAATTTTCTCAAAAAATATTTTCTGAGATTATACACTAAAGTGAACTGGTCTTGTATGGTGGAGACACAAAATGGAATTTAGAGCCCCTAATACTAGGCTAGCTAATACACGAGACGTAGACACACAACGGGTCTCAAATCCCCCTAAAATCTAGGGTAGTTAAGATTGACTTGACCAAAATAATATTTTCTCAAAAAAAACAAATCTGAGATTGTACACTAAAGTGAACTGGTCTTGTATGGTGGAGACACACAATGGGATTTAGAGCCCCTAAAACTAGGCTAGCTAATACACGAGACGTAGACACACAACAGGGCTCAAATCCCCCTAAAAACTAGACTAGTTAAGATTGACTTGACAAAAATAATATTTGCTCAAAAAAAAAATCTGAGATTGTACAATAAAGTGAACTGGTCTTGTATGGTGGAGACACAAAACGGGATTTAGAGCCCCTAAAACTAGGTTAGCTAATACACGAGACATAGACACACAACGGGGCTCAAATCACCCTAAAAACTAGGCTAGTTAAGATTGACTTGACAAAAATAATATTTTCGCAAACAAACAAAAATCTTAGATTGTACACTAAAGTGAACTGGTCTTGTATGGTGGAGACATAAAATGGGATTTAGAGCACCTAAAACTAGGCTAGCTAATACACGAGACGTAGTCACACAACGGGGCTCAAATCCCCCTAAAAACTAGGCTAGTTAAGATTGACTTGACAAAAATATTATTTTCTCAAAACAAAAATCTGAGATTGTACACTAAAGTGAACTGGTCTTGTATGGTGGAGACACAAAATGGGATTTAGAGCCCCTAAAACTAGGCTAGCTTATGCACGAGATGTAGACACACAACGGGGCTCAAATCCCCCTAAAAACTAGGCTAGTTAAGATTGACTTGACAAAATTAATATTTTCTCAAAAAAAAAAAATAAGATTGTACACTAAAGTGAACTGGTCTTGTATGGTGGAGACACAAAATGGGATTTAGAGCCCCTAAAACTAGGCTAGCTAATACACGATATTTAGACAGACACAACAGGGTTCAAATCCACTTAAAAACTAGCCTAGTTAAGATTGACGTGACAAAAATAATATTTTTCAAACAAAAAATCTGAGATTGTACACTAAAGTGAACTGGTCTTGTATAGTGGAGACACAACACGGGATTTAGAGCCCCTAAAACTAGGCTAGCTAATACACGAGACGTAGACACACAACGCGGCTCAAATCCCCCTAAAAACTATGCTAGTTAAGATTGACTTGTCAAAAATAAAATTTTCTCAAAAAATATTTTCTGAGATTGTACACTAAAGTGAACTGGTCTTGTATGGTGGAGACACAAAACGGGATTTAGAGCCCCTAAGACTAGGCTAGCTAATGCACGAGACGTAGACACACAACGGGGCTCAAATCCCCCTAAAAACAAGGCTAGTTAAGATTGACTTGACCAAAATAATATTTTCTCAAAAAAAAATTCTGAGATTGTACACTAAAGTGAACTGGTCTTGTATGGTGGAGACACAAAATGGGATTTAGAGCCCCTAAAACTAGGCTAGCTAATACACGAGACGTAGACACACAACAGGGCTCAAATCCCCCTAAAAACTAGACTAGTTAAGATTGACTTGACAAAAATAATATTTGCTCAAAAAAAAAATCTGAGATTGTACACTAAAGTGAACTGGTCTTGTATGGTGGAGACATAAAAACGGGATTTAGATCCCCTAAAACTAGGCTAGCTAATACACGAGACGTAGACACACAATGGGGCTCAAATCCCCCTAAAAACTAGGTTAGTTAAGATTGACTTGACAAAAATAATATGTTTTCAAAAAAATAAAATCTTAGATTGTACACTAAAGTGAACTGGTCTTGTATGGTGGAGACATAAAACGGGATTTAGAGCCCCTAAGACTAGGCTAGCTAATGCACAAGACGTAGACACACAACGGGGCTCAAATCCCCCTAAAAACAAGGCTAGTTAAGATTGACTTGACAAAAATAATATTTTCTCAAAAAATATTTTCTGAGATTGTACACTAAAGTGAACTGGTCTTGTATGGTTGAGACACAAAACGGGATTTAGAGCCCCTAAAACTAGGCTAGCTAATACACGAGACGTAGACACACAACGGGGCTCAAATCCCCCTAAAAACTAGGCTAGTTAAGATTGACTTGACAAAAATAATATTTTCGCAAACAAACAAAATCTTAGATTGTACACTAAAGTGAACTGGTCTTGTATGGTGGAGACACAAAATGGGATTTAGAGCCCCTAAAACTAGGCTAGCTAATGCACGAGATGTAGACACACAACGGGGCTCAAATCCCCCTAAAAACTAGGCTAGTTAAGATTGACTTGACAAAATTAATATTTTCTAAAAAAAAAAAAAAAAAAAAATTGTACACTAAAGTGAACTGGTCTTGTATGGTGGAGACACAAAATGGGATTTAGAGCCCCTAAAACTAGGCTAGCTAATACACGAGATTTAGACAGACACAACGGGGTTCAAATCCACTTAAAAACTAGCCTAGTTAAGATTGACGTGACAAAAAAAATATTTTTCAAACAAAAAATCTGAGATTGTACACTAAAGTGAACTGGTCTTGTATGGTGGAGACACAAAACGGGATTTAGAGCCCCTAAAACTAGGCTAGCTAATACACGAGACGTAGACACACAACGGGGCTCAAATCCCCCTAAAAACTAGGCTAGTTAAGATTGACTTGACAAAAATAAAATTTTCTCAAAAAATATTTTCTGAGATTGTACACTAAAGTGAACTGGTCTTGTATAGTGGAGACACAAAATGGGCTTTAGAGCCCCTAAAACTAGGCTAGCTAATACACGAGACGTAGACACACAATGGGGCTCAAATCCCCCTAAAAACTAGACTAGTTAAGATTGACTTGACAAAAATAATATTTGCTCAAAAACAAAATCTGAGATTGTACACTAAAGTGAACTGGTCTTGAATGGTGGAGACATAAAAACGGGATTTAGAGCCCCTAAAACTAGGCTAGCTAATACACGAGACGTAGACACACAATGGGGCTCAAATCCCCCTAAAAACTAGGCTAGTTAAGATTGACTTGACAAAAATAATATTTTTTCAAAAAAATAAAATCTTAGATTGAACACTAAAGTGAACTGGTCTTGTATGGTGGAGACATAAAACGGGATTTAGAGCCCCTAAGACTAGGCTAGCTAATGCACGAGACGTAGACACACAACGGGGCTCAAATCCCCCTAAAAACAAGGCTAGTTAAGATTGACTTGACAAAAATAATATTTTCTCAAAAAATATTTTCTGAGATTGTACACTAAAGTGAACTGGTCTTGTATGGTGGAGACACAAAACAGGATTTAGAGCCCCTAAGACTAGGCCAGCTAATGCACGAGACGTAGACACACAATGGGGTTCAAATCCCCCTAAAATCTAGGCTGTGTGGTGGAGACACAAAATGGGATTTAGAGCCCCTAAAACTAGGCTAGCTAATGTTTGAGACGTAGACACACAACGGGGTTCAAATACCCCTAAAAACTAGGCTAGTTAAGATTGACTTGACAAAAATAATATTTTCTCAAAACAAAAATCTGAGATTGTACACTAAAGTGAACTGGTCTTGTATGGTGGAGACACAAAACGGGATTTAGAGCCCCTAAAACTAGGCTAGCTAATACACGAGACGTAGACACACAACGGGGCTCAAATCCCCCTAAAAACTAGGCTAGTTAAGATTGACTTGACAAAAATAAAATTTTCTCAAAAAATATTTTCTGAGATTGTACACTAAAGTGAACTGGTCTTGTATGGTGGAGACACAAAATGGGATTTAGAGCCCCTAAGACTAGGCTAGCTAATGCACGAGACGTAGACACACAACGGGGCTCAAATCCCCCTAAAAACTAGGCTAGTTAAGATTGACGTGACAAAAATAATATTTTTCAAACAAAAAATCTGAGATTGTACACTAAAGTGAACTGGTCTTGTATGGTGGAGACACAAAACGGGATTTAGAGCCCCTAAAACTAGGCTAGCTAATACACGAGACGTAGACACACAACGGGGCTCAAATCCCCCTAAAAACAAGGCTAGTTAAGATTGACTTGACCAAAATAATATTTTCTCAAAACAAAAATCTGAGATTGTACACTAAAGTGAACTGGTCTTGTATGGTGGAGACACAAAATGGGATTTAGAGCCCCTAAAACTAGGCTAGCTAATACACGAGACGTAGACACACAACAGGGCTCAAATCCCCCTAAAAACTAGACTAGTTAAGATTGACTTGACAAAAATAATATTTGCTCAAAAAAAAAATCTGAGATTGTACACTAAAGTGAACTGGTCTTGTATGGTGGAGACATAAAAACGGGATTTAGATCCCCTAAAACTAGGCTAGCTAATACACAAGACGTAGACACACAATGGGGCTCAAATCCCCCTAAAAACTAGGTTAGTTAAGATTGACTTGACACAAATAATATTTTTTCAAAAAAATAAAATCTTAGATTGTACACTAAAGTGAACTGGTCTTGTATGGTGGAGACATAAAACGGGATTTAGAGCCCCTAAGACTAGGCTAGCTAATGCACGAGACGTAGACACACAACGGGGCTCAAATCCCCCTAAAAACAAGGCTAGTTAAGATTGACTTGACAAAAATGATATTTTCTCAAAAAATATTTTCTGAGATTGTACACTAAAGTGAACTGGTCTTGTATGGTGGAGACACAAAATGGGATTTAGAGCCCCTAAAACTAGGCTAGCTAATGCACGAGATGTAGACACACAACGGGGCTCAAATCCCCCTAAAAACTAGGCTAGTTAAGATTGACTTGACAAAATTAATATTTTCGCAAACAAACAAAATCTTAGATTGTACACTAAAGTGAACTGGTCTTGTATGGTGGAGACACAAAATGGGATTTAGAGCCCCTAAAACTAGGCTAGCTAATACACGATATTTAGACAGACACAACGGGGTTCAAATCCACTTAAAAACTAGCCTAGTTAAGATTGACGTGACAAAAATAATATTTTTCAAACAAAAAATCTGAGATTGTACACTAAAGTGAACTGGTCTTGTATAGTGGAGACACAACACGGGATTTAGAGCCCCTAAAACTAGGCTAGCTAATACACGAGACGTAGACACACAACGCGGCTCAAATCCCCCTAAAAACTATGCTAGTTAAGATTGACTTGTCAAAAATAAAATTTTCTCAAAAAATATTTTCTGAGATTGTACACTAAAGTGAACTGGTCTTGTATGGTGGAGACACAAAACGGGATTTAGAGCCCCTAAGACTAGGCTAGCTAATGCACGAGACGTAGACACACAACGGGGCTCAAATCCCCCTAAAAACAAGGCTAGTTAAGATTGACTTGACCAAAATAATATTTTCTCAAAAAAAAATTCTGAGATTGTACACTAAAGTGAACTGGTCTTGTATGGTGGAGACACAAAATGGGATTTAGAGCCCCTAAAACTAGGCTAGCTAATACACGAGACGTAGACACACAACAGGGCTCAAATCCCCCTAAAAACTAGACTAGTTAAGATTGACTTGACAAAAATAATATTTGCTCAAAAAAAAAATCTGAGATTGTACACTAAAGTGAACTGGTCTTGTATGGTGGAGACATAAAAACGGGATTTAGATCCCCTAAAACTAGGCTAGCTAATACACGAGACGTAGACACACAATGGGGCTCAAATCCCCCTAAAAACTAGGTTAGTTAAGATTGACTTGACAAAAATAATATGTTTTCAAAAAAATAAAATCTTAGATTGTACACTAAAGTGAACTGGTCTTGTATGGTGGAGACATAAAACGGGATTTAGAGCCCCTAAGACTAGGCTAGCTAATGCACGAGACGTAGACACACAACGGGGCTCAAATCCCCCTAAAAACAAGGCTAGTTAAGATTGACTTGACAAAAATAATATTTTCTCAAAAAATATTTTCTGAGATTGTACACTAAAGTGAACTGGTCTTGTATGGTTGAGACACAAAACGGGATTTAGAGCCCCTAAAACTAGGCTAGCTAATACACGAGACGTAGACACACAACGGGGCTCAAATCCCCCTAAAAACTAGGCTAGTTAAGATTGACTTGACAAAAATAATATTTTCGCAAACAAACAAAATCTTAGATTGTACACTAAAGTGAACTGGTCTTGTATGGTGGAGACACAAAATGGGATTTAGAGCCCCTAAAACTAGGCTAGCTAATGCACGAGATGTAGACACACAACGGGGCTCAAATCCCCCTAAAAACTAGGCTAGTTAAGATTGACTTGACAAAATTAATATTTTCTAAAAAAAAAAAAAAATAAAAAATTGTACACTAAAGTGAACTGGTCTTGTATGGTGGAGACACAAAATGGGATTTTGAGCCCCTAAAACTAGGCTAGCTAATACACGAGATTTAGACAGACACAACGGGGTTCAAATCCACTTAAAAACTAGCCTAGTTAAGATTGACGTGACAAAAAAAATATTTTTCAAACAAAAAATCTGAGATTGTACACTAAAGTGAACTGGTCTTGTATGGTGGAGACACAAAACGGGATTTAGAGCCCCTAAAACTAGGCTAGCTAATACACGAGACGTAGACACACAACGGGGCTCAAATCCCCCTAAAAACTAGGCTAGTTAAGATTGACTTGACAAAAATAAAATTTTCTCAAAAAATATTTTCTGAGATTGTACACTAAAGTGAACTGGTCTTGTATAGTGGAGACACAAAATGGGCTTTAGAGCCCCTAAAACTAGGCTAGCTAATACACGAGACGTAGACACACAATGGGGCTCAAATCCCCCTAAAAACTAGACTAGTTAAGATTGACTTGACAAAAATAATATTTGCTCAAAAACAAAATCTGAGATTGTACACTAAAGTGAACTGGTCTTGAATGGTGGAGACATAAAAACGGGATTTAGAGCCCCTAAAACTAGGCTAGCTAATACACGAGACGTAGACACACAATGGGGCTCAAATCCCCCTAAAAACTAGGCTAGTTAAGATTGACTTGACAAAAATAATATTTTTTCAAAAAAATAAAATCTTAGATTGAACACTAAAGTGAACTGGTCTTGTATGGTGGAGACATAAAACGGGATTTAGAGCCCCTAAGACTAGGCTAGCTAATGCACGAGACGTAGACACACAACGGGGCTCAAATCCCCCTAAAAACAAGGCTAGTTAAGATTGACTTGACAAAAATAATATTTTCTCAAAAAATATTTTCTGAGATTGTACACTAAAGTGAACTGGTCTTGTATGGTGGAGACACAAAACAGGATTTAGAGCCCCTAAGACTAGGCCAGCTAATGCACGAGACGTAGACACACAATGGGGTTCAAATCCCCCTAAAAACTAGGCTGTGTGGTGGAGACACAAAATGGGATTTAGAGCCCCTAAAACTAGGCTAGCTAATGTTTGAGACGTAGACACACAACGGGGTTCAAATACCCCTAAAAACTAGGCTAGTTAAGATTGACTTGACAAAAATAATATTTTCTCAAAACAAAAATCTGAGATTGTACACTAAAGTGAACTGGTCTTGTATGGTGGAGACACAAAACGGGATTTAGAGCCCCTAAAACTAGGCTAGCTAATACACGAGACGTAGACACACAACGGGGCTCAAATCCCCCTAAAAACTAGGCTAGTTAAGATTGACTTGACAAAAATAAAATTTTCTCAAAAAATATTTTATGAGATTGTACACTAAAGTGAACTGGTCTTGTATGGTGGAGACACAAAATGGGATTTAGAGCCCCTAAGACTAGGCTAGCTAATGCACGAGACGTAGACACACAACGGGGCTCAAATCCCCCTAAAAACTAGGCTAGTTAAGATTGACGTGACAAAAATAATATTTTTCAAACAAAAAATCTGAGATTGTACACTAAAGTGAACTGGTCTTGTATGGTGGAGACACAAAACGGGATTTAGAGCCCCTAAAACTAGGCTAGCTAATACACGAGACGTAGACACACAACGGGGCTCAAATCCCCCTAAAAACAAGGCTAGTTAAGATTGACTTGACCAAAATAATATTTTCTCAAAACAAAAATCTGAGATTGTACACTAAAGTGAACTGGTCTTGTATGGTGGAGACACAAAACGGGATTTAGAGCCCCTAAAACTAAGCTAGCTAATACACGAGACGTAGACACACAACGGGGCTCAAATCCCCCTATAAACTAGGCTAGTTAAGATTGACTTGACAAAAATAATATTTTATCAAAAAAACAAATCTGAGATTGTACACTAAAGTGAACTGGTCTTGTATGGTGGAGACACAAAACGGGATTTAGAGCCCCTAAAACTAGGCTAGCTAATGCACGAGATGTAGACACACAACGGGGCTCAAATCCCCCTAAAAACTAGGCTAGTTAAGATTGACTTGACAAAATTAATATTTTCTAAAAAAAAAAAAAAAAAAAAAATTGTACACTAAAGTGAACTGGTCTTGTATGGTGGAGACACAAAATGGGATTTAGAGCCCCTAAAACTAGGCTAGCTAATACACGATATTTAGACAGACACAACGGGGTTCAAATCCACTTAAAAACTAGCCTAGTTAAGATTGACGTGACAAAAAAAATATTTTTCAAACAAAAAATCTGAGATTGTACACTAAAGTGAACTGGTCTTGTATGGTGGAGACACAAAACGGGATTTAGAGCCCCTAAAACTAGGCTAGCTAATACACGAGACGTAGACACACAACGGGGCTCAAATCCCCCTAAAAACTAGGCTAGTTAAGATTGACTTGACAAAAATAAAATTTTCTCAAAAAATATTTTCTGAGATTGTACACTAAAGTGAACTGGTCTTGTATAGTGGAGACACAAAATGGGCTTTAGAGCCCCTAAAACTAGGCTAGCTAATACACGAGACGTAGACACACAATGGGGCTCAAATCCCCCTAAAAACTAGACTAGTTAAGATTGACTTGACAAAAATAATATTTGCTCAAAAACAAAATCTGAGATTGTACACTAAAGTGAACTGGTCTTGAATGGTGGAGACATAAAAACGGGATTTAGAGCCCCTAAAACTAGGCTAGCTAATACACGAGACGTAGACACACAATGGGGCTCAAATCCCCCTAAAAACTAGGCTAGTTAAGATTGACTTGACAAAAATAATATTTTTTCAAAAAAATAAAATCTTAGATTGAACACTAAAGTGAACTGGTCTTGTATGGTGGAGACATAAAACGGGATTTAGAGCCCCTAAGACTAGGCTAGCTAATGCACGAGACGTAGACACACAACGGGGCTCAAATCCCCCTAAAAACAAGGCTAGTTAAGATTGACTTGACAAAAATAATATTTTCTCAAAAAATATTTTCTGAGATTGTACACTAAAGTGAACTGGTCTTGTATGGTGGAGACACAAAACAGGATTTAGAGCCCCTAAGACTAGGCCAGCTAATGCACGAGACGTAGACACACAATGGGGTTCAAATCCCCCTAAAAACTAGGCTGTGTGGTGGAGACACAAAATGGGATTTAGAGCCCCTAAAACTAGGCTAGCTAATGTTTGAGACGTAGACACACAACGGGGTTCAAATACCCCTAAAAACTAGGCTAGTTAAGATTGACTTGACAAAAATAATATTTTCTCAAAACAAAAATCTGAGATTGTACACTAAAGTGAACTGGTCTTGTATGGTGGAGACACAAAACGGGATTTAGAGCCCCTAAAACTAGGCTAGCTAATACACGAGACGTAGACACACAACGGGGCTCAAATCCCCCTAAAAACTAGGCTAGTTAAGATTGACTTGACAAAAATAAAATTTTCTCAAAAAATATTTTCTGAGATTGTACACTAAAGTGAACTGGTCTTGTATGGTGGAGACACAAAATGGGATTTAGAGCCCCTAAGACTAGGCTAGCTAATGCACGAGACGTAGACACACAACGGGGCTCAAATCCCCCTAAAAACTAGGCTAGTTAAGATTGACGTGACAAAAATAATATTTTTCAAACAAAAAATCTGAGATTGTACACTAAAGTGAACTGGTCTTGTATGGTGGAGACACAAAACGGGATTTAGAGCCCCTAAAACTAGGCTAGCTAATACACGAGACGTAGACACACAACGGGGCTCAAATCCCCCTAAAAACAAGGCTAGTTAAGATTGACTTGACCAAAATAATATTTTCTCAAAACAAAAATCTGAGATTGTACACTAAAGTGAACTGGTCTTGTATGGTGGAGACACAAAATGGGATTTAGAGCCCCTAAAACTAGGCTAGCTAATACACGAGACGTAGACACACAACAGGGCTCAAATCCCCCTAAAAACTAGACTAGTTAAGATTGACTTGACAAAAATAATATTTGCTCAAAAAAAAAATCTGAGATTGTACACTAAAGTGAACTGGTCTTGTATGGTGGAGACATAAAAACGGGATTTAGATCCCCTAAAACTAGGCTAGCTAATACACAAGACGTAGACACACAATGGGGCTCAAATCCCCCTAAAAACTAGGTTAGTTAAGATTGACTTGACACAAATAATATTTTTTCAAAAAAATAAAATCTTAGATTGTACACTAAAGTGAACTGGTCTTGTATGGTGGAGACATAAAACGGGATTTAGAGCCCCTAAGACTAGGCTAGCTAATGCACGAGACGTAGACACACAACGGGGCTCAAATCCCCCTAAAAACAAGGCTAGTTAAGATTGACTTGACAAAAATGATATTTTCTCAAAAAATATTTTCTGAGATTGTACACTAAAGTGAACTGGTCTTGTATGGTGGAGACACAAAATGGGATTTAGAGCCCCTAAAACTAGGCTAGCTAATGCACGAGATGTAGACACACAACGGGGCTCAAATCCCCCTAAAAACTAGGCTAGTTAAGATTGACTTGACAAAATTAATATTTTCGCAAACAAACAAAATCTTAGATTGTACACTAAAGTGAACTGGTCTTGTATGGTGGAGACACAAAATGGGATTTAGAGCCCCTAAAACTAGGCTAGCTAATGCACGAGATGTAGACACACAACGGGGCTCAAATCCCCCTAAAAACTAGGCTAGTTAAGATTGACTTGACAAAATTAATATTTTCTAAAAAAAAAAAAAAAAAAAAATTGTACACTAAAGTGAACTGGTCTTGTATGGTGGAGACACAAAATGGGATTTAGAGCCCCTAAAACTAGGCTAGCTAATACACGAGATTTAGACAGACACAACGGGGTTCAACTCCACTTAAAAACTAGCCTAGTTAAGATTGACGTGACAAAAATAATATTTTTCAAACAAAAAATCTGAGATTGTACACTAAAGTGAACTGGTCTTGTATGGTGGAGACACAAAACGGGATTTAGAGCCCCTAAAACTAGGCTAGCTAATACACGAGACGTAGACACACAACGGGGCTCAAATCCCCCTAAAAACTAGGCTAGTTAAGATTGACTTGACAAAAATAAAATTTTCTCAAAAAATATTTTCTGAGATTGTACACTAAAGTGAACTGGTCTTGTATAGTGGAGACACAAAATGGGCTTTAGAGCCCCTAAAACTAGGCTAGCTAATACACGAGACGTAGACACACAATGGGGCTCAAATCCCCCTAAAAACTAGACTAGTTAAGATTGACTTGACAAAAATAATATTTGCTCAAAAACAAAATCTGAGATTGTACACTAAAGTGAACTGGTCTTGAATGGTGGAGACATAAAAACGGGATTTAGAGCCCCTAAAACTAGGCTAGCTAATACACGAGACGTAGACACACGATGGGGCTCAAATCCCCTAAAAACTAGGCTAGTTAAGATTGACTTGACAAAAATAATATTTTTTCAAAAAAATAAAATCTTAGATTGAACACTAAAGTGAACTGGTCTTGTATGGTGGAGACATAAAACGGGATTTAGAGCCCCTAAGACTAGGCTAGCTAATGCACGAGACGTAGACACACAACGGGGCTCAAATCCCCCTAAAAACAAGGCTAGTTAAGATTGACTTGACAAAAATAATATTTTCTCAAAAAATATTTTCTGAGATTGTACACTAAAGTGAACTGGTCTTGTATGGTGGAGACACAAAACAGGATTTAGAGCCCCTAAGACTAGGCCAGCTAATGCACGAGACGTAGACACACAATGGGGTTCAAATCCCCCTAAAAACTAGGCTGTGTGGTGGAGACACAAAATGGGATTTAGAGCCCCTAAAACTAGGCTAGCTAATGTTTGAGACGTAGACACACAACGGGGTTCAAATACCCCTAAAAACTAGGCTAGTTAAGATTGACTTGACAAAAATAATATTTTCTCAAAACAAAAATCTGAGATTGTACACTAAAGTGAACTGGTCTTGTATGGTGGAGACACAAAACGGGATTTAGAGCCCCTAAAACTAGGCTAGCTAATACACGAGACGTAGACACACAACGGGGCTCAAATCCCCCTAAAAACTAGGCTAGTTAAGATTGACTTGACAAAAATAAAATTTTCTCAAAAAATATTTTCTGAGATTGTACACTAAAGTGAACTGGTCTTGTATGGTGGAGACACAAAATGGGATTTAGAGCCCCTAAGACTAGGCTAGCTAATGCACGAGACGTAGACACACAACGGGGCTCAAATCCCCCTAAAAACTAGGCTAGTTAAGATTGACGTGACAAAAATAATATTTTTCAAAGAAAAAATCTGAGATTGTACACTAAAGTGAACTGGTCTTGTATGGTGGAGACACAAAACGGGATTTAGAGCCCCTAAAACTAGGCTAGCTAATACACGAGACGTAGACACACAACGGGGCTCAAATCCCCCTAAAAACAAGGCTAGTTAAGATTGACTTGACCAAAATAATATTTTCTCAAAACAAAAATCTGAGATTGTACACTAAAGTGAACTGGTCTTGTATGGTGGAGACACAAAATGGGATTTAGAGCCCCTAAAACTAGGCTAGCTAATACACGAGACGTAGACACACAACAGGGCTCAAATCCCCCTAAAAACTAGACTAGTTAAGATTGACTTGACAAAAATAATATTTGCTCAAAAAAAAAATCTGAGATTGTACACTAAAGTGAACTGGTCTTGTATGGTGGAGACATAAAAACGGGATTTAGATCCCCTAAAACTAGGCTAGCTAATACACGAGACGTAGACACACAATGGGGCTCAAATCCCCCTAAAAACTAGGTTAGTTAAGATTGACTTGACACAAATAATATTTTTTCAAAAAAATAAAATCTTAGATTGTACACTAAAGTGAACTGGTCTTGTATGGTGGAGACATAAAACGGGATTTAGAGCCCCTAAGACTAGGCTAGCTAATGCACGAGACGTAGACACACAACGGGGCTCAAATCCCCCTAAAAACAAGGCTAGTTAAGATTGACTTGACAAAAATAATATTTTCTCAAAAAATATTTTCTGAGATTGTACACTAAAGTGAACTGGTCTTGTATGGTGGAGACACAAAACGGGATTTAGAGCCCCTAAAACTAGGCTAGCTAATACACGAGACGTAGACACACAACGGGGCTCAAATCCCCCTAAAAACTAGGCTAGTTAAGATTGACTTGACAAAAATAATATTTTCGCAAACAAACAAAATCTTAGATTGTACACTAAAGTGAACTGGTCTTGTATGGTGGAGACATAAAATGGGATTTAGAGCCCCTAAAACTAGGCTAGCTAATACACGAGACGTAGTCACACAACGGGGCTCAAATCCCCCTAAAAACTAGGCTAGTTAAGATTGACTTGACAAAAATATTATTTTCTCAAAAAAAAAATATGAGATTGTACACTAAAGTGAACTGGTCTTGTATGGTGGAGACACAAAATGGGATTTAGAGCCCCTAAAACTAGGCTAGCTAATGCACGAGATGTAGACACACAACGGGGCTCAAATCCCCCTAAAAACTAGGCTAGTTAAGATTGACTTGACAAAATTAATATTTTCTCAAAAAAAAAAAAAAAAGATTGTACAATAAAGTGAACTGGTCTTGTATGGTGGAGACACAAAATGGGATTTAGAGCCCCTAAAACTAGGCTAGCTAATACACGAGATTTAGACAGACACTACAGGGTTCAAATCCACTTAAAAACTAGCCTAGTTAAGATTGACGTGACAAAAATAATATTTTTCAAACAAAAAATCTGAGATTGTACACTAAAGTGAACTGGTCCTGTATAGTGGAGACACAACACGGGATTTAGAGCCCCTAAAACTAGGCTAGCTAATACACGAGACGTAGACACACAACGGGGCTCAAATCCCCCTAAAAACTAGGCTAGTTAAGATTGACTTGACAAAAATAAAATGTTCTCAAAAAATATTTTCTGAGATTGTACACTAAAGTGAACTGGTCTTGTATGGTGGAGACACAAAATGGGATTTAGAGCCCCTAAGACTAGGCTAGCTAATGCACGAGACGTAGACACACAACGGGGCTCAAATCCCCCTAAAAACTAGGCTAGTTAAGATTGACGTGACAAAAATAATATTGTTCAAACAAAAAATCTGAGATTGTACACTAAAGTGAACTGGTCTTGTATGGTGGAGACACAAAACGGGATTTAGAGCCCCTAAAACTAGGCTAGCTAATACACGAGACGTAGACACACAACGGGGCTCAAATCCCCCTAAAAACTAGGCTAGTTAAGATTGACTTGACAAAAATAAAATTTTCTCAAAAAATATTTTCTGAGATTGTACACTAAAGTGAACTGGTCTTGTATGGTGGAGACACAAAATGGGCTTTAGAGCCCCTAAAACTAGGCTAGCTAATACACGAGACGTAGACACACAATGGGGCTCAAATCCCCCTAAAAACTAGACTAGTTAAGATTGACTTGACAAAAATAATATTTGCTCAAAAAAAAAATCTGAGATTGTACACTAAAGTGAACTGGTCTTGAATGGTGGAGACATAAAAACGGGATTTAGAGCCCCTAAAACTAGGCTAGCTAATACACGAGACGTAGACACACAATGGGGCTCAAATCCCCCTAAAAACTAGGCTAGTTAAGATTGACTTGACAAAATAATATTTTTTCAAAAAAATAAAATCTTAGATTGAACACTAAAGTGAACTGGTCTTGTATGGTGGAGACATAAAACGGGATTTAGAGCCCCTAAGACTAGGCTAGCTAATGCACGAGACGTAGACACACAACGGGGCTCAAATCCCCCTAAAAACAAGGCTAGTTAAGATTGACTTGACAAAAATAATATTTTCTCAAAAAATATTTTCTGAGATTGTACACTAAAGTGAACTGGTCTTGTATGGTGGAGACACAAAACAGGATTTAGAGCCCCTAAGACTAGGCCAGCTAATGCACTAGACGTAGACACACAATGGGGTTCAAATCCCCCTAAAAACTAGGCTGTGTGGTGGAGACACAAAATGGGATTTAGAGCCCTAAAACTAGGCTAGCTAATGCTTGAGACGTAGACACACAATGGGGTTCAAATACCCCTAAAAACTAGGCTAGTTAAGATTGACTTGACAAAAATAATATTTTCTCAAAACAAAAATCTGAGATTGTACACTAAAGTGAACTGGTCTTGTATGGTGGAGACACAAAACGGGATTTAGAGCCCCTAAAACTAGGCCATCTAATACACGAGACGTAGACACACAACGGGGCTCAAATCCCCCTAAAAACTAGGCTAGTTAAGATTGACTTGACAAAAATAATATTTTCCCCCCAAAAAAAATCTGAGATTGTACACTAAAGTGAACTGGTCTTGTATGGTGGAGACACAAAATGGAATTTAGAGCCCCTAATACTAGGCTAGCTAATACACGAGACGTAGACACACAACGGGTCTCAAATCCCCCTAAAAACTAGGCTAGTTACGATTGACTTGACAAAAATAATATTTTCTCAAAAAAAAAAATCTGAGATTGTACACTAAAGTGGAACTGGTCTTGTATGGTGGAGACACAAAATGGGATTTAGAGCCCCTAACACTAGGCTAGCTAATACACGAGACGTAGACACACAACGGGGCTCAAATCCCCCTAAAAACTAGGCTAGTTAAGATTGACTTGACAAAAATAAAATTTTCTCAAAAAATATTTTCTGAGATTGTACACTAAAGTGAACTGGTCTTGTATGGTGGAGACACAAAACGGGATTTAGAGCCCCTAAGACTAGGCTAGCTAATGCACGAGACGTAGACACACAACAGGGCTCAAATCCCCCTAAAAACAAGGCTAGTTAAGATTGACTTGACCAAAATAATATTTTCTCAAAAAAAAATCTGAGATTGTACACTAAAGTGAACTGGTCTTGTATGGTGGAGACACAAAATGGGATTTAGAGCCCCTAAAACTAGGCTAGCTAATACATGAGACGTAGACACACAACAGGGCTCAAATCCCCCTAAAAACTAGACTAGTTAAGATTGTCTTGACAAAAATAATATTTGCTCAAAAAAATAAAATCTTAGATTGTACACTAAAGTGAACTGGTCTTGTATGGTGGAGACATAAAACGGGATTTAGAGCCCCTAAGACTAGGCTAGCTAATGCAGGAGACGTAGACACACAACGGGGCTCAAATCCCCCTAAAAACAAGGCTAGTTAAGATTGACTTGACAAAAATATTTTTTTCTCAAAAAAATATTTTCTGAGATTGTACACTAAAGTGAACTGGTCTTGTATGGTGGAGACACAAAACGGGATTTAGAGCCCCTAAAACTAGGCTAGCTAATACACGAGACGTAGACACACAACGGGGCTCAAATCCCCCTAAAATCTAGGCTAGTTAAGATTGACTTGACAAAAATAATATTTTCGCAAACAAACAAAATCTTAGATTGTACACTAAAGTGAACTGGTCTTGTATGGTGGAGACATAAAATGGGATTTAGAGCCCCTAAAACTAGGCTAGCTAATACACGAGACGTAGTCACACAACGGGGCTCAAATCCCCCTAAAAACTAGGCTAGTTAAGATTGACTTGACAAAAATATTATTTTCTCAAAAAAAAAATCTGAGATTGTACACTAAAGTGAACTGGTCTTGTATGGTGGAGACACAAAATGAGATTTAGAGCCCCTAAAACTAGGCTAGCTAATGCACGAGATGTAGACACACAACGGGGCTCAAATCCCCCTAAAAACTAGGCTAGTTAAGATTGACTTGACAAAATTAATATTTTCTCAAAAAATATTTTCTGAGATTGTACACTAAAGTGAACTGGTCTTGTATGGTGGAGACACAAAATGGGCTTTAGAGCCCCTAAAACTAGGCTAGCTAATACACGAGACGTAGACACACAATGGGACTCAAATCCCCCTAAAAACTAGACTAGTTAAGATTGACGTGACAAAAATAATATTTTTCAAACAAAAAATCTGAGATTGTACACTAAAGTGAACTGGTCTTGTATAGTGGAGACACAAAACGGGATTTAGAGCCCCTAAAACTAGGCTAGCTAATACACGAGACGTAGACACACAACGGGGCTCAAATCCCCCTAAAAACTAGGCTAGTTAAGATTGACTTGACAAAAATAAAATTTTCTCAAAAAATATTTTCTGAGATTGTACACTAAAGTGAACTGGTGTTGTATGGTGGAGACACAAAATGGGCTTTAGAGCCCCTAAAACTAGGGTAGCTAATACACGAGACGTAGACACACAATGGGGCTCAATCCCCCTAAAAACTAGACTAGTTAAGATTGACTTGACAAAAATAATATTTGCTCAAAAAAAAAATCTGAGATTGAACACTAAAGTGAACTGGTCTTGAATGGTGGAGACATAAAAACGGGATTTAGAGCCCCTAAAACTAGGCTAGCTAATACACGAGACGTAGACACACAATGGGGCTCAAATCCCCCTAAAAACTAGGCTAGTTAAGATTGACTTGACAAAAATAATATTTTTTCAAAAAAATAAAATCTTAGATTGTACACTAAAGTGAACTGGTCTTGTATGGTGGAGACATAAAACGGGATTTAGAGCCCCTAAGACTAGGCTAGCTAATGCACGAGACGTAGACACACAACGGGGCTCAAATCCCCCTAAAAACAAGGCTAGTTAAGATTGACTTGACAAAAATAATATTTTCTCAAAAAATATTTTCTGAGATTGTACACTAAAGTGAACTGGTCTTGTATGGTGGAGACACAAAACAGGATTTAGAGCCCCTAAGACTAGGCCAGCTAATGCACGAGACGTAGACACACAATGGGGTTCAAATCCCCCTAAAAACTAGGCTGTGTGGTGGAGACACAAAATGGGATTTAGAGCCCCTAAAACTAGGCTAGCTAATGCTTGAGACGTAGACACACAACGGGGTTCAAATACCCCTAGAAACTAGGCTAGTTAAGATTGACTTGACAAAAATAATATTTTCTCAAAACAAAAATCTGAGATTGTACACTAAAGTGAACTGGTCTTGTATGGTGGAGACACAAAACGGGATTTAGAGCCCCTAAAACTAGGCTAGCTAATACACGAGACGTAGACACACAACGGGGCTCAAATCCCCCTAAAAACCTAGGCTAGTTAAGATTGACTTGACAAAAATAATATTTTCCCCCCCAAAAAAATCTGAGATTGTACACTAAAGTGAACTGGTCTTGTATGGTGGAGACACAAAATGGAATTTAGAGCCCCTAATACTAGGCTAGCTAATACACGAGACGTAGACACACAACGGGTCTCAAATTCCCTCTAAAAACTAGGCTAGTTACGATTGACTTGACAAAAATAATATTTTCTCAAAAAAAAAATCTGAGATTGTACACTAAAGTGAACTGGTCTTGTATGGTGGAGACACAAAATGGGATTTAGAGCCCCTAAAACTAGGCTAGCTAATACACGAGACGTAGACACACAATGGGGCTCAAATCCCCCTAAAAACTACACTAGTTAAGATTGACTTGACAAAAATAATATTTGCTCAAAAAAAAATCTGAGATTGTACACTAAGTGAACTGGTCTTGTATGTTGGAGACATAAAAACGGGATTTAGAGCCCCTAAAACTAGGCTAGCTAATACACGAGACGTAGACACACAACGGGGCTCAAAACCCCCTAAAAACTAGGCTAGTTAAGATTGACTTGACAAAAATAATATTTTCGCAAAAAAAAAAAAATCTGAGATTGTACACTAAAGTGAACTGGTCTTGTATGGTGGAGACACAAAACGGGATTTAGAGCCCCTAAGACTAGGCCAGCTAATGCACGAGACGTAGACACACAATGGGGTTCAAATCCCCCTAAAAACTAGGCTGTGTGGTGGTGACACAAAATGGGATTTAGAGCCCCTAAAACTAGGCTAGCTAATGCTCGAGACGTAGACACAAAACGGGGTTCAAATACCCCTAAAATTTAGGCTAGTTAAGATTGACTTGACACAAATAATATTTTCTCAAAAAAAAAAATCTGAGATTGTACACTAAAGTGAACTGGTCTTGTATGGTGGAGACACAAAATGGGATTTAGAGCCCCTAACACTAGGCTAGCTAATACACGAGACGTAGACACACAACGGGGCTCAAATCCCCCTAAAAACTAGGCTAGTTAAGATTGACTTGACAAAAATAAAATTTTCTCAAAAAATATTTTCTGAGATTGTACACTAAAGTGAACTGGTCTTGTATGGTGGAGACACAAAACGGGATTTAGAGCCCCTAAGACTAGGCTAGCTAATGCACGAGACGTAGACACACAACAGGGCTCAAATCCCCCTAAAAACAAGGCTAGTTAAGATTGACTTGACCAAAATAATATTTTCTCAAAAAAAAATCTGAGATTGTACACTAAAGTGAACTGGTCTTGTATGGTGGAGACACAAAATGGGATTTAGAGCCCCTAAAACTAGGCTAGCTAATACACGAGACGTAGACACACAACGGGGCTCAAATCCCCCTAAAAACTAGGCTAGTTAAGATTGACTTGACAAAAATAATATTTTTTCAAAAAAATAAAATCTTAGATTGTACACTAAAGTGAACTGGTCTTGTATGGTGGAGACATAAAACGGGATTTAGAGCCCCTAAGACTAGGCTAGCTAATGCACGAGACGTAGACACACAACGGGGCTCAAATCCCCCTAAAAACAAGGCTAGTTAAGATTGACTTGACAAAAATAATATTTTCTCAAAAAATATTTTCTGAGATTGTACACTAAAGTGAACTGGTCTTGTATGGTGGAGACACAAAACGGGATTTAGAGCCCCTAAAACTAGGCTAGCTAATACACGAGACGTAGACACACAACGGGGCTCAAATCCCCCTAAAAACTAGGCTAGTTAAGATTGACTTGACAAAAATAATATTTTCGCAAACAAACAAAATCTTAGATTGTACACTAAAGTGAACTGGTCTTGTATGGTGGAGACATAAAATGGGATTTAGAGCCCCTAAAACTAGGCTAGCTAATACACGAGACGTAGTCACACAACGGGGCTCAAATCCCCCTAAAACTAGGCTAGTTAAGATTGACTTGACAAAAATATTATTTTCTCAAAAAAAAAATCTGAGATTGTACACTAAAGTGAACTGGTCTTGTATGGTGGAG